>VYZP01054905.1:0-10830 GCA_013400635.1 Hypocryptadius cinnamomeus
AACTTCTGTATCTTTGAATTTAGAACTAGGCTTGGTGGTTTGAGGTGAATTTCAGTTGTACCTTCAGAAAAAGTTTATTCTTTCTGTAATAAGAAATAGCAAGAGGAATTATACCGCAGTAAGATATTTTTAACATTTTTATTGCTGAAGCAAGTAGGTGACATACTTATGTTAAACAATGCAACAGTACTGTGGAGAAAAGACTTTGTGAAAAACCACTTCATTTCTGTGACCATGTATGACAATAGCCCTCTGGAGGCTACAGCCTTACTGGCAACAAAAGATTTGGCACATGTAAATTCATAACAAGGTAGATATATAGTCAAAAGTACAACTTTAAGAAAATATTTCCCATATAAAAGATTTTTATAAAAACTAGGTTTAATTTATTGTATTGATGAAGCAATGTAATTCATAATTAAATATTTTTAAAAATACTTTTCTTTTGTCTTGTTCCTAACATATAATTTGCTAAAAGTTATTATATTAAAGTAGCTATGAATATTCCAAAATTAAAAAACTATCATCAGTATGTTAATTATATTATTACCACTGCATTATTATTTAATTCTTTATTTTTTAAAATTTAAAATATCAGGTGTTTTTCAGAAATTGTCAAGAAAGTAATATGGTTGGTATCATAAAGAGGCTTGGACTGTTAGGCATATAAATATTTTTATAATAATTTTTAATAGAACAGGTTTTAGAACATCTGTAAGGTCTTAACAGATATTTGGCCACTGAAGGTTTTAACAATTTTCTTGTAGAAAATTGAAATGGAAAGTTTATGTTATACCCTATACTCATTCCCCTTTCTGGAAACATACCCTTCTCACCCCCATGCAATGAAACCACACATTTTCTCTTTAAGTCTTCCAAGAACTATTTCTAGTAGGAAAAAAATAAAGTGAAAAAATCTCTTGGACTGTATTTTAAAAGAGATCAGTGTTTCTGAAAAGGGAAAACATGATTTATAAATATGCTGCTTTAATGCTCCAAAACAGTGCAGGTGGAACTACAAGGAAACAAAATTCCTTGTAACGCAGTTTCACAGTTGCAATTGCAATTGCCTAATTATTGACAAAACAATTTAATTTTAGAGGCAGACACATGAACCAATCAGGACACAAAAGAAGTTAAGGCATTCTATGAATTTTGCCAAAAAGGGGAACTGAGATCAACAAGTAAGACAAAAAGTTACTATTCAGTTACAAACAAAGATATGTAGGCTCCAGTGTCATTAACACTGCAGTGTGCAGTGTCTCCTAAATTATTCAGCAAGTTTGAAGAATGATTTTGAGTCTGGGGAGAAAGGACATATAGTGTCAGACCAAGGCTAAGTTCAAATATTTGAAACTACCTTCCTTTTATTAGACTTTGCTTGCTTGTATGTTTGTTTGTTTTAATTGGAAGAGAAGGCTTAATCTCAAGTTATTCATAAAACTTCTACTTGAAAAAAAAAGTGATCTTCCTTCTCCACTGGTTTGCTGTTTCTTAATGGGGGCTATATATCCTTAAATATTATATGAACTGTCTCATTGGAGGATTCAAAAACATCACTTTGAGCACAAGACCCAGTCTTCAACAATTACAAGGGAATAAAACATATGGAGGATCTTCTGCTGGATTCTTTGTGGGAAAATCTATATTGCCGAGGGGATGTTTGTAACTTGATGATCATAGACTAAAATAAGCAAGATAAATATCATTTTAGTTTACTCAATATTTCTCCTGCCTGTGTTAATAGAATTTGTTTTCCCCTGATCAAGGGTTACGTGGCAGAAATCCTTCACTGAGGCATGCTGTACAGGTAAATTCTGCAGTTTATATCTGTATAATGCAAAAACAATCTATTTGGCATCTATTGTTGAATCCCATCACGTAATTGTCCACATTTTCCTTTAAACTGCTCCAGGGTTAAGGTTTCCCACTTGGTTGGAAAAACAAAGGGTGTGGAAATCTGTGTTGTCAGACAGATTTCCAGTAAGCAAGCTTAGACATATTAGAACTCTTCCAGCTGCCCAGTAATCACAGATTCTTGAGCATAGGAATTTTATTTTCCTCCATTGTGACCACTGAACACATAATGTCTTCCTGATGAAATTGGCTGGACTAGGCATGATTTCTGCTGCTTTTTCACTGCAGGCTCATTCTTAGTTAAAGAATGATGAGAATGAATTTTGTCGGTCACTGAGAAATCCTATATATACAATTAATAAACTGGCCAGTAATTAATATTGAAACTTTCAGCCATAGGAGATATTGCAGAGTCAAGAATAATCTGAAACATATAGCTTATGTATTTGCAATAACTATGTAAAACTAATTACAATATTTCAGATATTCTCACAGAATCTATTCCAGCTTTAATAAACCTTAAATTTGTTTTGCTCCATGTTTATAATGCTTGAATTTAAAGTACTGCTTGATGGCAAAACATTATGCAAATATTGTTGTGCAATATACACTACAACTTTGTGTTTGTCTAAAGTTGACATTGCTACATCTTTCAAATGACAATTCATCATGCTGACATTTCATAAGACATTAACAATCCAAAAACTACTCCATGGCTCACAAGTGAAATGCATGATTGACTGATGGCTTTGTAAGAGATGCAAAGGCCTATTCTTTACTGTGATGATAACAAGAAATAGAAAAGGTTGTGTCATCAATAACTAATTGAATCAGCCACAAAAACTACTCTTACAGCTATTGTTAAAAATATCAACTTAGGAATTCTGCAAAATTCTGCTTGATTTATAAATAATATTTTTTCTATTATTTTCTATGTGTGTTTGTATACAGCATTCCAAATATCATTTGTTAGTACTACTTCTCTGATCTTTCTTTTATTCCTTTTAACCTGTACATATTTAATTCTGTCATATTTTGCAAATACAGTATACCAAAACAAGTTAAAAGAAAATAAAATGCTAGTAATTGCACTAGAGGCAACATTTTTAGTTGTCTTTAACTCAATATTTATGGCTTTGCCTAATGTGATATCAGTTTAGACCACATGCAGACTTTTGAGAAATATATAAATGACATGATAATGGTCATATAAAACTTGTTTTTCAACTAACCTCTGGAGAACCTGGTTTCATTCCCTTCCCCCTTCAAACCTAGTTAAAAGCCCTCCCAATCAGCCCTGCAACACACGGGCTACAATACTTTTGTCCTTCCTAGACAGATGAAGCCCATCCAACTCTAGCAGGCCTAGTGCTGTAAAAATTGCCACATGATCAGAGAAACCAAAATTCCACTGGTGGCACCAGCCCTCAAGTCACTTACTGATAATGTGGGTTTGTTTTCCTGTTCCCTTCATCATTCACCCCTGCTGCCAAAGGAGCTGAGCAGAGCAGCACCTGGGCTCCTGTGCTGTCAGCCAATCAACACAGAGCCTTGAAGCCTTTTTTAATTACTCTGGTACCCTTCTTGTCAATCACATCACTGCCAACCAGGACAACCAGCAGTGGGTAATAATCAGAGGGATGAATTAGTTCAGGAAGTGTCCTGGTAAGATCTCATACCCCAAGAGGGCAAGAACTGCCTGATCAACTCCTTCAAATCACCTCCAAATGACCCTCTGACCACCCCCTGCTCATCTGAATGGCTGGCAAGCGGGTGGATATGAAATAATTTTCACAAATAGATAAAAATTCTAACAGTTTCCATGGAATCAATGGAACCATCTTCAATGATGAAAGAAAACATTCTGAAAAATTTCTGCAAGTAGTGGGAAATGGTATGAAAGCTAAAGTTGATTTTGAGGAGTAACTGCAACTCTTGCAAATGTTTTAATAATGAAGACCCACGACTACAACAGTAGTAACAGCTGGTATGCATGGCATAAAAACACTGCAGAGGTGTGGGTCTGATAACTTAGAGAAAATGGCTACTAGGAAAATTTGTCAGGTAGCTTTCTTTTAAATTGTCATATTTTCTTAAAAAGATTATGACTTGTATTTCCATGGTTATTGTGTATGGTGGACAAGTATAAAGATGGTGGACAGTATGAAATATATTGGATATGTAAAATCAGAGTTGATTTTATCAACATAAAGAGCATTTAATTTAGTTAATATGTTCAAAGAACATCCTTATTGACAGGCCAAAAATACATAATTGCATATATTGCCCTTTCTGTTGTTTTTCTAGTTATTCAATGGAAAGGAAGATATTAATAATGCATGACTGTGAATTGTTCAAGGCAACACTGACATCTACTAAGAATCCAGTTGCAGTGTCTCAGTATTTTAGGATTCCTGGACAATCTCTTATTTGCAAGTTTTGTTGCTTTTGCTAACTAAAGGTCATTCTGTACTAAAGAAATTATTTATGGATCTAATTGCTAATGCATGAAGCCACACCTTTTTCCATTTACTTCAGTGAGTAATAGATGTTTGCATTTTGGGTTTTGACATTGTATGGAAAGATTAACAGAAAAGTTGACTTTCACAAATCATATCTATTGAGCTTTAGCTTAAAGAACCAACTGTAATATGTCTACTGCAACAACTCCATCCTGAGCTCTGTTTATGTGGGCTTTTTTTTGGAAAATAATCTATAAACTAACTTCAAGAGAAATATAATTACATATCCACCTAAATTTGCAATTGTTTTCCAATGTCTTATTTGCAAGTTTTTATTGCTTGTGCTAACTTAAGCCCAGTCTGTACTACAGATATTATCTGTGGACCTAACTAACAATACATTTAAGCAGTTTCAAAATTTATATTTAAAACATTGATCATTGGTAACAGAGCACTTTAGAAATATTTGCAAAAGCTTCTCCCACAAGCCCCACAAAAGCAGCAACAGAGATAGACAATCCCAGCATACAAAACTGTTTGCACTTTCCCAGCATACAAAATTAATTAGGTAACTGAACACTGAAAGCTGGTTTTCTGTGCATTCAAAGGGTTTGTGTGGTGTAGAATCTAGGAATTGCCTTTCAAAGAATCATAGAAAGAATGTTCAACTGAATTTGAATCTCTTTTTTATTTAATTACTTTGAAATTTAATCAGTAAAGAAAGCAAATTGTTCCAATTTAAAGTGCTTTTATTCTGAAGTAGGTGTTTCCAATTGAATTTTGTATAAAATATTAAGCACAATCACAGCCATGACAATTCCATTATTTAAAAATGCATCAAGAAATGTAACATTTATTTGGACAGCTGTAGCACAGCAGAGAATTCAAGAACAGAATCTCAGGATATGCTGAGTTGGAAGGGACCCACAAGGATCAGTAAGTCCAACTCCAGGAGTTCAGGAGCCTGTTCCAGTGCCTAACAAACCTCTGGTTGAAAAGCCTTTTCCTAATATCCAACATAAACCTCCCCTGACACAACTTCAGGCCATTCCTTCCAGTCTGGTCACCAGAGAAAAGAGATCAGTGCCTCCTCCTTCTCTTCTGCTCTTGAGGAAGTTGTAGAATGCAATGAGGTCTCCCCTCAGTCTCCTTTTCTCCAGGCTGAACAGACCAAGTGACCTCAACACTCCTCATGCAGCCTCTTCTCAAGGCCTTTCACCATCTTTGTTGCCCTTCTCTGGATGCTTTAGAATAATGTCTTTCTTATATTGTGGCTCCCAAAACAGCCCCCAGCACTCAAGGTGAGGCTGCCCCAGTGCAGAGCAGAGGGACAAACTCCTCCCTTGCCCAGCTGGCCATGCTGTGCCTGATGCTCCCCAGGACATGGGTGGCCCTCCTGGCTGCCAGGGCACTGCTGACTCATGTTCAGCTTTCTGTTTGCCAGTACCAGTTTCTTCCCTTTCCTCCTTCCAAGATAGTTTAAAGCTCTATCAATGAGCCTCACTATCTCCTTTGCTAGAACTCTTTTTACCCCTCTAAAAAAGGCCCATTTTGCCAGCTGTCAATAGATCATCCCATGGTCAAAATACTAATATTTTTCTGATGACACCAACCTTCGAGCCACCAAGATCCAGCAAGCATTGAACTGATGAATCTATCTATTCCCATTAATGTTATTCCTTTCTAGCAGATTGATCAAGACTACTTTCGATATACCTGTTCTTGGAAATTACAAAATGTCATCCAAATTAGATTGAAAATAGAAACAAAAACACTGCTTCAATTACCGTATTAGAATTAAGTGCTTCTCTAGTCTGATATTCTTATCGACAGATATTCTAGCCTATATTAATTTTTTTCTGCATTGTTAATGCTTCTTTTAGCTATATTATATTTTAAATAAATCTGAAAACAAAGACAGAAAAAGAAAGTATGAAAACTGGATATTTAGTGTAGTTTTTCCCCTTTTCCTTATATCAGTTACCAAACCTGAATTCAGGGCATAGAGAGAATTCTGAAGGAGAATATCATGTTGACAGCAGAATCTGGAAAATCCATTACTTCTAAGTTTCCTGAACTTTGTTGCATTGCTAGGATTTCATTTTAACTTGATTTTTTCTCAAAAACTCCAACATATCAGCCTGAAATAAGTTTTGAAGAAAACTTAGCTCTGTAACATTGCAGCTTAAGTATCATCAAAATTACTGACAGCTTCAGATCATTTTCTCCAGATAGTTTTCTTGGAATCAATTTCATTTTTTCCAAAGGGCTACGAGAGCAACAATTATTGAACTAGAAAATCAGAAGGAAAATGTGAGATCAGTCAGGAGAATGTATATTTAAGATGTGAAAGACTCATATTTCCTATGGTGGAAGAGAAAACTTAAGCTGTTTTTTTCCCCATGCTAGATACCTAAGTTTTAAGGAAGATGACAAAGGCTATATCAGCAATGATTGCACTTCTAGCCATTCTTCTATTTTTCATTTCCTCTATTGTTTTACTTTGGATATTCCACTAAACCTACAAGAAAATGGGGGGAAAAACACCCTAGATATATTTATTTTACTCTTTTCATCAAAAGCAAAATTTTCCACTCTCTTTCTGTAAGCAAATTCAAGAAGGGAATTAAAAATAATAAAAAATGTAAAATTTCAACTAAAATGAAATTCTAAAACATACCTCCTGTATTTTTGAAACAAAATTACACACATAAAAATACAAACTTATAATCTCAGTGCATATACATAGTTTCAAACTCAAATTCTGTGAAGAGTCATATATCTTTTGCATCACATCTCTGTCTGTAAACCCTACAAAAAATGTTAACTTTGGTTTGCCATCATTTACCTTGAATGAGCAATTTACTAAGAAAAAATGGTCTTGGGATACATAAAATCTGTTGCTAGTGCACTTGAAGTATAATATGACCCATGTCATATGCTTTTCACAAAAAAAAAAAAAAAAAAACCCTTATAAAATACCTTTCTCAAAAGCAGGGGTGTATATTATATAATGTGACCATGAAACTTCTTTACAGGGGTTATCAACAGAGGCAGCACCATTCATGGATGTATGGCAATACAGAGGTTTTTTTCAAAAAATGATAACTTCAAGTGAAAATAAATAAATTACTGGTATTTCCTAGAAGTACAGTATGTGTTGAGAGACCAATTAGTTTACTGTGACAAAGAATCTTCCATCACTTTGTTTAGCACCATAACCACAGTGGTTTTGAAGATACGTTCCTATAACATATTTTAGAATTTTCCTATAACTTATTTTAGGTTCCTCTTGGCCAATATACTAGGGAGACTAGAAATCAGCATACCATAAAAAAACCCATAATTTAAGCAAACTGTCTGGATCTGACATATTTAGGACATACTGAATAAAAGTATTTGAAAATTGAATCTATAGTCTGACAAGAACCATCAAAAGTTACTTTTTTTTAAAATCTACTTCATTTAGTTCAGATATTTTGTATTTCCTTCTCTGTAATATGCTCTTCATTTACAGAATAAGTTTTAAAGAAAGCATGTAGGAGAATAGAAAAAAATCAAATTAATGTAAACTAGCACTTTTGCTTATTATAGCTAATAAGAGATGCTTTTTGTGCTTCAGTGAATAGAATCACCTGTCATCCCATAAATGCACTCACTGAATACCAGTGCATCAGTGATAATTTATCTATGGCATAATGACTGTGACAATCCAGTTTTCTAACTGAAGACATGAGAATTGATCGTATACTAGATCCTGCTCAAGTGTACTTGTTTGTATCTATATCAAATCATAGCAAAGTGCAGTGCACATAAAGCAGATTTTGACCTTCAGTTCACCTGCACCTCTTATGCAATAAAGTGCTTTTTCAGCAGCTCGCAGGTCCAGATTTTTTCAAAGATTTCAACAATGCTTCATGAGCTGAAGAAAGAGAGACACAATCATGTGGATATAGGATGCAAAAGGCCTAGAATCTTAAAAATTTGTTGTAAAAATTAGAACCCTAAAGACTGCATTAATATTCATTCATTTCTGCTTCCAGAACCAGACATGATCGCAGAGATGCAAAGTGTAGCACAAAATTTAAAAACGTATTTCAAGTATGAAAAATCTGTGTACATGTAAGAATTTAAGGCAGCTCTTAAAATCACAAAATCTAGTGTGATTCAAGGTTTTAAATGCAGTGCTGAAATAGAGATGCTAATTTCAGCTCGTAAGTGACCTCTCACTAACATGCATCAAAGTTTGATTATGGTCCTGGATCACAGCATGTTGTACCCAGACACCTTACATAATCATATCATTCTTGAATTTACCAGCTCTTCCTCCCTATCAAGTTCAAAGTGGTTCACTTTATTTTTTTCAGTATTTTCTCAAAAGCATTTACAAGAGTGGAAAGTTAAAAAATAGCTTTGATTTGTCACTTCTTTTTTAGTGAACAATGAAACAAATGGAACTATTTTCCCAGGGATTTAGTTGTTTCTACCTACGACACATCTGCTTTGTGGCATCTTCAGTTTACCACTTAGCTTCTTGCCTACCTTGTGTGTATTTCTGGTTCTTTCTATGCCCTTTTCACACCTATAACCTTGGCAGGAGTGAACAGGAATTGCCAGGGTTGAAGTCAACCCAAGTCGTCCTAGAATTCAGAAAGAGTAAATAACTCTTGAGCTCCTGAAGAAGATTATCTTTCAATGTGCTATATATTTTACTTTCTACTCACCTGGGAATTTTAAAAACTCAGAACCATATATTTGTTTTGAGCTCTGTAGTTCTGTGTTAAATTTAGTTTAAATTGACCAGCAGGTAAAGGGTTATTAGAGAAAAGGGAAAGACAGATGGATAAGTGGTTGCACAAACTCTTCTTAATGAAATTGGACTAAAAAGGAGAAGACAAGATAAAAACCCATACACTTTGTGGACATTCAAAATTATATCTTTAGCACTCAAACTCCTAGATAAGTTGTAAGACGTCTTTTTAAGTTTTCTTTGAATAAGAAATACCCCCTTTCAAGCCATATAACAGTCCCAGGGGACAGAATTCAGTTTTATAAATTTCTGTTGTCAGAGAAATTCGAGCATGGTTTGTATGTAATTGCTCTGAGAGTAGGGTCCTTTTAAATCTTTTCAAAGTAAAGAAGGAGAAGGCATGGAAAATGAATATTATCTTTAAAATATTTTTTATACACGTGGAATTGGTTTTGACTTACAGTTTTGGGTTTTGAGGGTTAAAATTCAGTGTTTTTTCCTGCAAAGTTGAACTGAAGAAAGAAAATATGTAAAATTAGATAATAAACTCAATTCAAATCCAATACTAAAGATACTAAACCTGATAAATGTCAAATTTGGATGCAAAGTAAGCAATTTTCTTATACAAAAATTCCCAGTAAAAGTTTCAAATTAACATAAATTTAAATTATCTCTTTTAGAGTCCTTTCCTTCTTTGGAATCAAGCAATGTTCGCTCCTAACACTGCCTTTCTCCACTTTTTGGAAGTTAATATTTGAATTAGAGTGCTTCCATAAATTCATGGAATTTGGAGTTATACCTACTAACCAAGGATGAATAGCCTTAAGCTCTGAAGGTGAGGACATAAAGAGGACCTTCAGGCAATAATTCAATGCAAGTACTATTCCCATTCCAAAACGTGATTCAGCTGAACTGAGACATTTCTCTGAAAAAAGGGAATTCTACACATCTTTGTCCAATACAGAGGAACTTCTGCAATTACTACAGATCTCCATTTTCAGATTCATAAATGTCATGGATATACCTGGAAGCTTATTAGCAGCTGTATAGGACTAACATGAAACTAAGTTATACCAGAGACAAAGCACATTGTCGAATACATTTATTAATCTTCCATGAAGTTAACTGCACTACCCAAAATAATAAAAAAGTCATTGAATGCTATAGTTAGTTTGGCTAAAATCTTATTTAAGAAAAAGTTTTATCTTACCTGTCTACTGTTTTCATAAATTGAATTTGAAAATGTCCTAGACAGAAGGAGAAAAATCTTCCAGACTAATTGCTGCACCTACACTTTCAGGTCAAGCTCTAGAGAATATAGACATCTTATTTTGTAACTGCTCCTCTTCAATCATATCTAGCCAAATACTGCCATAACTTCAAAGAGAAAGAAAATCATATGTTAATTTATTCTATCATGCATATACTGGACAGAGGTTTCAGACTCTAGAGGTTCTTCCTTGTGATGAAGCTGTCAAAACTTTCCTAGAGTTTCTTCACTCCTAAAGGAATGACGATGTCTCTGATACAATCAAATCATATTTGTACTGTATAAACTTCTGCTAAGGAAGAAGAAAGGCTTGGTGTTTTTTCAACTTTCCACCTCATCATTCTTTGTGAAGAGGTATGCAATTATTTGTTTGAATATTTATTAGGTCCCAAAATAATTGAAAGAAAGTCCAAATTGGATATGAAAAAAAAATCCAGCTTTGAAAAGTTGGAAATAGGAAAGTAGGTCTGTCAATCACTGTCTTCAAGTTT
>VYZP01054907.1:0-21968 GCA_013400635.1 Hypocryptadius cinnamomeus
TTCTCCATAGGACAAAAAGGAGATTCAACAAACCTTGACAGTGAAATTCAGATTCTACAATGGCTATATTTTGCTGTTGGGACTAATGAAGTAAAAATGGCACTCTGAAAGTCTTTTAAGTTTGTTTCATAAACTTCCATGTTCTTGGAGTATTTTTTAGCTAGTATCTCCAGGGGTAAACTCTCCACTTGATATCACTCCAAAGCTTATCTTTTCAAATAGATGGTATGATATGTACTTCAAAACTTTGTTTACCCTGAAAGTGTATTCAGTCCTTTCACAAAGTATTAGGCTTCTCTTTTTTTGTACTTTTCTTATCCCTGATTTACTCCATCAAATATAGTAAACTTGAAACCTTATTGAATAAACCACAATATGTATCCATGGAGTCTTGCAACTAAGACAGTCCCTGTCAGACTATGTATTGCTGGATCATTTATTGTAGTATTTTTTTTTTAATTCTTCTATTTCCCTGCAAGTAAGATGCCACATTTTTTTAAAAAATTCAAGTTTAAGTTTGTTTAAAAAAAGTGCCTAACATCTAGTACAGATGACTTAATTTATGATTTGTCTGTTAATGGATGTCATTAAATCTCTTGGTGGTACAAGGTCAGCACAGCATTAAAATGCTTTCACTAATCAGATCAGACTCATTCATGAAAACCTAAGTAACTAATTTAAATCACTCTTTCATTGACTGCTTAGGGTAATTATGGAGGTAAAGAGAGAAAAAGTTAATTGGATATAGTAAACTTCTTTTAATTTTCAGCCTGTGTAAATTTAAATGTTCATACAGAAACTCTGAACAGACCTTTTTGCTTCTCTGGAATTAAAATTGAGACCTGCAGTATTGCTGAGTAGGTAACAAATATTCCAGTAGCCTGTAACTGGCGCTGATAGCATAAAATTATACAATATATTTCAGTAGAAATCAGGGCAGATTCTCCTGGTGCCACATTTTACAGTATTCTGAAAATACTGTCATCTCCAACTGATAAGCTTTCTGTATTATTCTTGCCCAATAGGACAAAAGTAAGCTTGAATGTGAATCAAATCAAAATGAGAAAATGTGATTTTTGGTTTAGATTTTGGAAGAACAGGCTTGTTCTACTTTATAATTCACTAACCAGGGGAAAAATAAGTACACTAAATAATCTCGCATGCTAATGAAAACCCATCCCCCCCAAAAAAAATTTAAAAACCAATCAAACAAGAAAAAAAACCCAGCCAATCAATCAGAAAAAAAAAAAAAAAACCACCAGAACTTCACCTTAGTACAATAAAAGCCTCTGAGAGCAAAAATGTAAGCAATATGTAGAGAGTTAAGTTAGCAAGACACACTGGGAACAAACCCTAAGGATTTCTTCAGGTGTTAGATCAAGCTCTCATTAAACCACAGATAATTCATGACACCATGCCAAGCCAGTATTTCCACTGGAATGGATCAAATCCTTAGGTCAGTTATAGTGTTTTCTGACAATACTTTTTGTAAAGGTTAAATATGATTTCCTTACAGTAACTTGTTTTGAATAAGCAACTTCTCAAATACATTATTGTAAAAGCACTTGAATCTTAAGAATGTAAGTAGCTTTTTAAAACAACTTAGAAACATGATTATGTATGTCTGGTTAAAAAGAACTAAATTTCAACAATTGTAGAATAATTCTAAGTGTAGTATTAATGAAATAGAAATAAATAATTTTTAAATATTGTGGTTAAGTATAGGTTGATTTATTTATTTTTGTGTGAGGTCCCATATTGCTATTGCAGGACAATATGCATAAAACAGGCCAGAAGCAGTAAGAAGTAGCAAATGTTAATCTGTACACATTTTATTTTATGACAGCGGATACTTTTCTTAGGGAGCACACCAGTTAAAGCCAAAGTCTGCTACTGCTTCTGAGAAGCACACAGTTAAGTCTGTATACATGTTGTATTTATCATGATTTTTCTTTTTTCCACTTCTTTTCAGATTCAGGATTTCCAGAAGTACAGGAGTTCAAAAAAAGGAGATTGACATATGAAAGAGTCCCTGGAAGAAGAGATGGACAAACACGTCTTAAATTCTTTTGAACAGAATGAGGATTTGCATATTACATACCTTTTCCTTTTTCATTCTGGAACTCTTTAAAGGAAAATAAGTGAATTATTGTTGTTAGTTTTTAGAAAGTAATTAGGATTTGGTAATTCTTACTAGCTCAGGATTCTTCTGTATGTTTTTAAAATGTTGCTAAACAAACTAGTTTCTTGAAGCTGGATAATTATGGCTTCTCTGTTGTCGTGGGTGATATACAGCTACTTTATCACTCTTTATATTTAAAAAAAAAAAAAAAAGGAAAAAGAAGTAGATGCCGAGGCTCACTCTGGGTTTTCAAGGCTCCTGTGCTTGCTCCCTGAGTCTGCTGCTTTTCCAATGTAAAGGTGGGCTAGATCTGCCAGAATCTCAAGGCATCTCAAGGCTTCTCAAAGACTTAGAGATTTCTTGCAGTTACAGCTGTGACTTTTTGTAGCTGTCCCTTGGGCTCTGTTCCACTTCTTCTGACAGCTCCTTCAAGAACGATAAGTTCCTGAGCTCCTTTTAATAATAATCAGTCTAGGAAAAAGCTCTGTTTTATGGACAACATGTTAAGACTGTATGGAAATTTAGCATTCTCATAGATTTGATTCAGGGGACTAAGCTGTGACCCTCACCCTTTGCATAACCTGCTGGAGGCCATTTTGTTGGCATCCATGTTTTTCAGCCTTCGGCAGGGCATTGGCAAGTAGGGGGATGAAAGTTATCTGGGATGCAGATCCACATATAGGGTACAACTAGAAGGGGTGAAAGATTGAATTTTAAAAAAAAAAAATCTATCTCAGTTGTAATCTAAAGAATGGTATAGAATAGTACCCAAACCCTCACTTTCCATCAAAAGATTTGGCAACAAAACTGGAAATATGTGTGCAAGCAATGGTAGACAGTAACTCCATTTTGCCACAGGAATGCATAAACGGTTTGCACTGGCATGCCAGCCAGCTCCAGAATGTCTTTCTCTGTTCAGTGGCCTTCATCTGAGGTGATGCAGGTTTCAAACTCAAAATTTATCATCTTAAGTTTGATGCAGTAACAGAAATGGGGGGGTCTGGGGGGGGGATGTAATAAAAGAAAAATCACCAAGTTTAAGGTTTATGTTTGCACTTAAATACTTACTTGACATAAAGCCTTCATTAAGCACATATTCACTATTTGAGTAAATGAAACCAGCTCTTAGGGAAGGAAGATTTGGTCTCTCAGAGAAAACAGAGTGCTGTTTTTTGACTAAATTCTTAAAAGCTGTAACTGCACTAACTGCAATTTTAGTTCACAGTAGTATTCCTGAATTATTTGTACACTGATTTGAGCAGGATTTGAGAAAATACCTTTCACAAGTGGTAACATAAAAAGATTTCTAGTAAAATTGCAACAAGCCACTGTTTCCTAGAATAAGAGAAAGGCTGAAATAAAAGTTGCAATTTGCTTACTATCCATGGCCCATTTTTGTGGTCACCTGACCTAACCATTTTACTTCTTTTGCATCATGGGTTATGTTGTTCAGAAGTACCTCCCAAAAAAAACAGGAATCTAGGGTTTTTTTGGGAAAAAAAGCTCTACAAAGAGCTCTATAAAGCCTCAGTCACAGATGACCACAGTTTGAGAAAATTACAGGTGCCAGTGCCAAGCTATGTATTTATGTTCTCCTCTTCCACAGGCAAAGGCTGACACCAGAACTTCCACATGAACGGCTGAGAAAGCACAGCATAGATAATCTGTAGATAACTTTGAATACAAAGATATGTTGTGTACATTAAATAAAAAAAATTCAAGTGCTGTCTGTGTTAAGTTTTCATTAGTTAGAGAAAATGTCAGTGTACATTTAAATTACTGGTAATGTAGTGGGAAATAAGGGAAAGGGCTTGCAATGACTATTGTTTTTTACTGTTTTTGTTTATGACAAATCTCAGTCTCTCAAAAATATGGACAGATGGACAAATTTGACATTTGACAAAATGGACATATTTGACAAAATATTACATTCTTCCCTCTTCTTTTGTCTGTTTAATGTGGAATAAAAATTACTGCTGAACTACAATGATGCCCTTCCCCACTTCCCCCTCCTTCTACTCCATCCTGCCAAATTACCTAATTCATTATTACCCATGAATTAGGAAGCAACTAATTCTTAGACAAAAAGGCACACTACTAAAATCTAATCTCCAGTCTTACATAAGCAGGTAGGGACACTCCATTCCTGGAACAAGTTTATAAACATTTTAGTGACCAGGCAGGAGGCAGCTGCAGATGGAGAAGAGCCGTGCTGATCAGCTGGGAGAGGTGAGAAGAGGGGGCTTGTGTCTCGTGTGAGGCACGGAGCGTATGAATGTGCACGCTCACTCAATCTTCTTCACCCTGGGTGTCCTGTAGGCCCTGCTGCCATCAGATGGTATCTGCACAGCAGATAGCCCTCTTGGATAGTCTTTGGTAAAGGAAGCTGAGATGCTGCACGCAGTTGCTCCAGCTGCAAGAGACCAGATGGAGTTGGGCAGGGCAGCCAAGAGACAACAGTGGTTGACTGGCTGTCTAGCAGTGATGGCTCGCTGCTGCACACTGTGATTTGGCCACTCCTTGTGCCAGCTCAGCAGCCACTTCAAAACCCAAACTCCAAGCCTGAAAGCATTGCTGAGCCTGAAAGCATTCTTACTTTAAAAAACAGGGGCTCTGGGGAGAGAAACAGGTGTAGAGATGAGGGAGGTTTTATCGCAAGAGGGAAAAGAAATATAAAGGGCTTGCCTAGGAGGAAGTAGGCAGCTGCCAAATGCTGGCTGTCCAAAGGCTTTTGACTCATCAGTATCTTTGACATTTTGGCCTCAAACCAAGCCTCTGATGGCCTCTGTGCAGCAGTAACTTGGTTTTCTCTAGACTTTTGTACCCTTGTCCAGTACTAACAGAAAAACTGCCATACTTAAATAGCCTACAGTGAAAGGAAGTCAGAGTGAGGAGAAGCTGTGAAGGAAGGATGTTCTCTTCTGTTTTTAAAGGCACAATACATACTGGCAGTATTACAGCTCTCATGTTGGTGTCTTCCTGCAGGACAACAACATGAAAATATTTGAGAAAGACTGAACTGTCTGTTCAGTTAACATTCATGAACATTAAGTACTCAGATTGCAGAGTTCTTCCTTACAGCTTCAAAATGTGTAAGTGAGCCTCATAACATTGTTAGGATTTACAACTGTGGTCAACAGATATGAATGGGATTTTTCTACTGATAAGATACACTTTCTAAAAATCTAACAGCAACCATCTCTTCCCAAAAGAGCAAAGAGCTTGAGGCCTTCACTCCCACTGCAAATCCACATATCCTCTTCTTTACAGTAGCTGCTCTTTGTTACAATTACACAATGAGTTCAAAGCCAAGAGGGATAGGAATTTTATTTCCAAACTTCTAAAAGATTAATACAAACAATAGGAAGTACACAAAATTAAAAACCTATTAAAAAAGTTGTTCTTGTAAAAGTGCTCTATCAAAAAAGTGAAGGCAAATGACCAAGCACATTTTGGTAAATTCTGTGTATTGCAAACCGTGACAACAATGCATGCAATTATCTTTGGGTGTTCACAGATTCTTAGTGTCTGTTTGGTAACATTTTAAATACGTCAAGAAAATTCCACCGGCAGCAGTACTGTTACAAATACAATGTAGAAGAAGACTTACAGATAAGAAGTACTGCAAGAAACATGCTTTAGGAATCAGGCCTCTGTTACATATTGTGTTCAGCAGTTACTAAAATGTGTCATTTATGCACTGAGATGCACTTGAAAAAAAACTAAAGAAGGTTCCAGGTCTTGCTAATGCAAGCAAAATGTCCCCTGAGGACATGACTTCAGCTCTAACAGCATTTAGCTTTATAGTTTAATTACTCACTTTTAGGTTGTTTTATTTTGGGAAAAAAAAATCCCCATGAGTAGTTTTTGCTATTATTCTGATATTACAGTTTATCAAGATCACAGTAAGTAATTTGATTAAAAATTCATGTTTTTCATTTCTAAAATGTAAACTTCTCAAGTAATATTTGTATAGTTAGCATAGTGTAGTAAAAGTGGTGAAGATTATGAAAAAACAGTTACATTAAAAAACTTCAATAGCATTACTAAAATATAGTGGAATACAGATTCACAAGAACACACAAACAGATATCTAGGATTCTGTTTTAGCCACATAAAAGACTTTTCTTGTGAAGGAAAGGCAGTTGTTATTCATGTCATGCTTGAAGGCAATTCTCCAATGACCTTCCCTGCAAGAAGAAAAAAAAAGGCTTATTAAATGCCATTTTCTTATGCTGATAGATGTAATTTCTCTTGTAAATTACAACAGAAAAGCTCCTTTGCTTGAGAAAAACCAAATAATGACTTTGCTTTGCTGAATGTTGATATCCTCACAATATCATAAAAATTTTAACTGGCTTTTTTACTTTGCTCTGAATTTCTTACGATCCTAAGGTAACACAAGAATAATAAACTAAATATTTGATCTACCAGCACAAAGTACCAAATGACATCTTGGGCTGAGCTATGCATTTTTAAAAGTATCCTAAATTAATCATCAAGTTCTTCTGAGAAAATATTTTGTAATGTATCTGTCTGATGTGATGACCTCAAAACATGTAGACACACACACACATAGACCTCCAAAAAACGAAAAAGTAGAAAGGCTGCTTAAATAACAGAAGCACATATGCAATGATATTAAGAATTTTATCTTACTTGCATGAAGAATTACAGGTAGCACCCAAATTAAGAAAATCTGCTTTTGCTTCACCCTCTCTAAATTTTTCCAGAAGAGCATCTCATGTTCAATTGTTCCCTTTCTTTAGGTTCAATCCTGTTTTGTCAAACCTATGTAGCAACAATCAAAGCCATGCTATTGATGAGGCAAAAGCTCAAGTGCAAGCTCAGGAACAGCTGGCAGCAGCAAGGGGAAGATTTTATGAGTACTTTATGTTCTAGCTTAAATTCTGCCCTTTCAGAAAACATCCATTTTTTCTTTAATAGCACTCTCATCAAAAGAACAGACTTCAGTGTTTCTTCCTCTCTCTGTAGATTTTTCAGCTCTTTAGCAGGAACTATTTTTATTTTTTCTTTTAAGGGGGAGTAACCCCTTCTGAATATCCTACTTCCACATTTGTGTGTCAAGCAAAAGAAGTAGATTTTCCAAGTTATGGTGTGGTTCTGCCCAAGACTACTAGCATGCATGGCCTTTCTTTCTCCAGCTGCAATTACTGATAACCTTTGTGACAAATGGGAGAGGCCAGACTGGGAATCATGGAACTGGATCCCAAACGTTTGCAAACGTTGGACAGCCACCCACCCACCTACTCTGCAGGTGTTACAGGGGTACAGGCAATGCAGAGTTCAGGGAGTAGCTCATCCTTTAGATCTGTGCTGAAAAAGGTTACGAAGGACGAGACTACAGATTGCCTCAGCTCCTCTCTGCTTCCACTGGTTTTGGTGCTGTACCAACAGTAAGAACAGGAAAAGCCTAAGGACAGACAGAGTGAAATGAACTGCAATATGACATTAAAGACCTAAATGTATTTTAACATGATTCTTACTTAAGCTGTGAGCTAGTCATCAGAACATATAAGATTGCCACAGTTTTGTCTTACTTCTCCAATCTGGGCATGTGACTGTCTACTGTCTGGCTATGTCAAACACAGCTGTGTGTCTTAACAATTTTAATTACTTTGGATGCTGCTAATTACCTTATTGCTGCACAAACACAGAAACACAACTATCCCAACAAAAAAACAACTCGTAAAGAAAACGCCTCTAGAAAGAGCTGTAGAAAAGAGACATGCTTCTACTGCACCACCTAAAAAACCCAGAAAACCATTTGCAGAGCCACCAAAGAAACTATGAACACTCAAGCAAGAACTCAACACTTAAACAACTGTCACCATGTGTCTTTGTCTCTCCAAGGGCTTCAATTTCAAATTAGAGTGGTTGTCATGGCATCTGTGACTTTATTACCTGATTTCAGAGCAGAGCACAGGATCGAGGTTCACGGAAGGGATTGCTCCCTGCAGGAACCCCAACAAGCAAGGCATCTTTGCAGGCATTTTGCATACAGTACTGCTGGAGTTCTGCAGCTGCCTGAGAGACCTGAAAAGGAAAAAAAAAATCCAGAGAGGAAAATAATTTGTTCACAAGCATCTATTAAGCATTTCCTCTTGAAGAGCTATTGTCAAACAGAGCTGGAGTGCAGCCAAGTCACCTCTCAGATTCTAGAACTTCAGGTAAATCAGCACAGAAGCACAATTTACAAAGCTCTCAGGAAGCACACATGAAATACTATGCCAGTGATAAGCCAGAATAGTGTAGAGGACTGAGGTGCCAGTGTGATGCAATTTCTTCCCATTAAAATGCTCAGAGCCATGACAATTTTACAATCTTCTGTGGTGTTTGGCAATTTATATTTGAACTCTTATATCCTCTGATAATTTATTAAAAGTATTTTCATTCCAAAGTTCTAAACAACACAGAGTATAACAAGGAGTGAAAGCAAAAAGATGAGGATGAAAAGCTTTGGAAGTCCAAGTCATCGTCTTCCCCCAGCAGTGAAGTCAGAACTTCAAATCCATACTCTGACCCCCTAGAAGGAGAGTCCAGAGCTGCAAAACAAGCCCAAGATCCCAAAGGCAAAACGTTCTCAGAACTGAACTCCCCTCCTCTCCTCGTGGATGGCAAGTCAGTCATGTGCCTACATTTTTGAAGGAAAATGTAGAGGAATTTCCAGTTTCCCAGACACACATTAGTAACAGCTGCAGGGAACTGTCAAAACCCATGCTGTCTGATACATATTTTATAAAAGGAAATACTAAATATATTGATGGAACTGTAAGTTCCCCTCTGACCTCACCTCTGCCTTTGTTACAGGACTCCTCAAATACTGACTTTTCTTCCTACACAACTCTGCAGGGTTGCCAAAACAATAAACAGAAGGACCATCCACACTTCCCAGCCTCCTGTCTAAAGGAACCATCCCAGAGCACCAGTGGAATTTTGGTTCTTAGCCATCCCATCTAAGAGCATCTGGAAACACATGGGAAGTGTGGCCTAGCACACACTTTTGTTTGCTATTTTGCTGCTCTCCTGTTCACTGTATTCCAATTCTTCTCCAGGCTCTCCTCAAGGACAGTCATCCTAGTAACAGCCTGAATTTAGCCAGCAGTTGATGGCATGTCAGGGAGTTGTTATGAGAAGTGTTTTTCCCTCAGCCTCCCCGGTTCTCTTGAGCAGAGTACAGGGAGAAATGTCTGCAGCAAGGACCCCTGCTAAGTCAGCAGGCTTTGTCACTCCTTCCTTACCTGAGGAGAAGCCCTTTCTGGAGGCTGCAGAGGTCTCCTGCCCTGCCCAGCCCCTTGGACCTCCTGCAGCATGAGCACCCTTACCTCAACCACAGCACCTGCCCCTGGTGGTGCCCGACCTGCACCATGTGGCTATCAGGCAGAGATCCCACTAGCCAACACTGGTCAGGCCAAGGCTATGTGGAGCTTCTTCCTTTGAGAGTTAGCAGTGCCTACAGCATCTCCTTGCACTTTGCTGCCAAACTCTTCAACACAGACTGAGTTACGTATATCCTGCTATATCCTCAAAAGATACAAACCAGAACTGCCTACTCTTAGTCCTACCTATGCCCCATAACATTCTTCTTTTCTCCTGCTCACACAGAAAATTTCGGCAGTATTTCATCACATGACAAACACGCTCCCTTCAGCAGCCTCCACATGCAAGATGTGTATGGGTACTTCTTCCTACTCAGTTTCCTCTTTCTGAAAATATTGTTCCTGTCTGCTTTTTTAGCCAGCAGGGTAAACAAAATCACCATTGGAACTTGGCAGTATGGAATGTATTTTTAAAAATCCTTTCATAACCAGCTTCCGTCTGGAAACACATTGTCTATTCAAAGTAGCTGAAACAATGTTTTCTCCCATTTCAGTGCTTCCTAAAACGGAACCAAGTGGTTTTTATCAACTGAATATATTTCACATTATTTTTGTACTGTATGTATAGAAACCCAGATGATACAATTTATATGACACATTTTTAATCATGTGTCATTTCAAAGCCATGAACAGGCTCCTAGAACAGCAGACCTGGAAAGAGACTGCTGTGCCCAGTGCTGCAAGAAAGATGAGTCTGAGCTCCATCAAGGACAAGCCTCCCTGGATTACAAGAGCAAACTCATAAAAAATATGCAGCCTTGAGAAGTCCAGCTTCAGAATATGTTACTGCCACAAAGTAACACCTGCAAACTACAAACTATGTATTTTATAGCCACTCTCCACCCACAAAAAAAACCAGTAGGGAGACGCACATGAGTATTGTGAGTTTATGGCTCAAAATGAGCAGGAACAGAGATCCAGGCACCAACAATAACTGGTGGGAAACCATTTCAGTGTTTGACAATACTCCTCTTGCCACAAGAGTCTACATTTCTACTCTGAAACGTTGTTTTTCACATATTCCCACACCTTACTGTGGTGATAAGCACAGTAATTTTTAGTGAAACAAGCATCTGCTGATTCTGTTTTGCTACTAAAATGTAGTAACAAAACCAAATTGATTAGAATGATATACAAAAGCCAGAGTGGTGTCACCTTGCAACAAATACTTCAAATTTTCACCAGCCCCGGTCAAGAGTAGTGGGAACAAGTATTTTGAATTATTTTTAAATCAATTAGCTAAGTTCCTGCAGCTCAGTGTGTTGGCACTGTAGTCAGACTGAGGAAGCTAGTCTTTTGTGACTGGCCAGAGAAAAATGGCGAATGCAAGCAGACAGACGAGAAAAGTGCAGGATATAAATTAATTCGACCTCCATCACTTCACAGACTATGCTGGATTTTGTGCGTGGTGATGAACCCCCCATATCTGCTGGAAACCAAGAGCTGTCTCGGTCAGGTCACCAAACCTGAGGAGCTGGCAGACGACAGGACCGCCTCATCGTGCTGCCTTTGTCTGGAAATGTGTAAGCAGGAGAAGATTCATGCATGCGTAGCAAATCGCCTGCCTTCCCCAAGTGTGCCAGCGGGTACCACCCCGCACCGCCTCCCCCTGCAGATCCTGCCAGCGCTCCGAAGCAGGGGGGAGTCGGGCTGGCTCCGCTGCGAGGAACTACTCTCGGTTATCTGTTTGCTGGTGCAGAACTAACGAGGAGCTGCTGTATTATTTATCACGGCTCCTTCCACCAGGGAGCGGCACTCGCTCCATCGCTCCCGTGCGGCCGGGGCTCGGAGCCCGCCGGGCACAGGCACCCCTCGCCCCCTTCCTTCCCAGGGCGGGTGGCGCCGAGCAGTGCGGAGGGAAAGGCAGGAGCAGCTCCTCTCTCCCGCCCCGCCGCGGGGGTCGCGGCACCCCGGCCCCGCACCCCGGCTCACCTTGATCCTCTCCACGGCCGCCTCCAGCTTCAGCTGCTCCACCAGCCGCTGCATGGTGCTCAGGCTGCCGCCCGACGACATACCGAAGCCGTGGGGAAGACCGAGGGGATGAAGAGGGCAGGCAGCGCGATTCCGGCGGGTTCGACTCGGCTCGGCTCGGGTCTCTCCGCCCCGGGGAGGGGCCGGGGCCGCTCCGCCCGCAGCCCCCGCGGACCGCCCCGGCTCTCGGCCGGACCCCGCTGCTCGCTGGAGCCTGCAGCGCCTTGCAGCGGCGCTCGGTGCGGGCTGGAGCTGCTTTGGAGGTTACTGCTGCTGGTTACAGCACGGCCGAGGAAAATAAAAGGGAAGAAAAGGAAACAAAAGGTAAGGTGGGAAGAGGGGGAAGGAGGGGAGAAGAAAAAAAGGAGGGGGAAATGGGAGGAAGAACAGGGAGGAAGAGTAGGAAGAAAAAAGAAAGGAGGAAAAAGAAGAAAAACGGGGGAAAGGAGAGAAAAAGGAAAAAAGAGGGGAAAGGCAGAAAAGAAGTGGGGGAAGAAACAGGGAGAAGCAGAGGAGAAAGAGAATTCAAAGAGTCATAGAATAGTTTAGATCGGAAGGGACTTTAGATATGGTCTAGTTCTAGCCCCACTACTTTGGGCAAGGATGCCACCCACTACATCAGGTTGCTCAGAGCCCTATCACACTTGGTCTTGAACACTGGCAAAGATGAAGTTCTAAACATGTCTTCTGCCCACAGGCAGCTGTTAGGTTCCAACTGCCTGGAAGCTGCTGCCAGTGTTGCTGCATCTCCCAACCCAGAGCTGTTCACCACCATTTCAGCAGTGACCTCTCACATAGATAAATCCTCTCACTTTTTGGCAGGGATTTGACAGCTGTTAGTTTGCTGGCTTGTTTGAAAGCTGTTGGAATTAAGCTTATAGCCTAAAATGGTTGCTCTGAACATAAGACAGGACAACCAGGAGGTCAAGCCCAGCCAGAATGGGTTTGTGGAAGACAGGTCCTGCCTGACCAACCAAATGTCCTTCTATAGCAAGGTGACACCACTAGAGAATGAGTATCGCGGCTGCTTCCAGCCGAGGTATGCCNGAATTCAAAGAGTCATAGAATAGTTTAGATCGGAAGGGACTTTAGATATGGTCTAGTTCTAGCCCCACTACTTTGGGCAAGGATGCCACCCACTACATCAGGTTGCTCAGAGCCCTATCACACTTGGTCTTGAACACTGGCAAAGATGAAGTTCTAAACATGTCTTCTGCCCACAGGCAGCTGTTAGGTTCCAACTGCCTGGAAGCTGCTGCCAGTGTTGCTGCATCTCCCAACCCAGAGCTGTTCACCACCATTTCAGCAGTGACCTCTCACATAGATAAATCCTCTCACTTTTTGGCAGGGATTTGACAGCTGTTAGTTTGCTGGCTTGTTTGAAAGCTGTTGGAATTAAGCTTATAGCCTAAAATGGTTGCTCTGAACATAAGACAGGACAACCAGGAGGTCAAGCCCAGCCAGAATGGGTTTGTGGAAGACAGGTCCTGCCTGACCAACCAAATGTCCTTCTATAGCAAGGTGACACCACTAGAGAATGAGTATCGCGGCTGCTTCCAGCCGAGGTATGCCCGGTGAGCTGCCTTGGAGCTCGGATAGCTCCGTGGAGCTCAGACTGCAGCGTCCCCAGGCAGCTGCTAGCCACAGGCAACCTCAGCAAGCTTCAGTGATATCAGCTCTTTTAGTGATTATCAGCTCCTTGAGTGATTTCAGCTCTTAGCTTGCTAGGTGCCGAAGCAGACGCAGGGAGAGAGAGGAGAAGGCCGTGTGAGGTTCCAAAGAATCGTTTTATTGAGTCTTCCATGAAGGGTCCCAGTGACAGCTCTTCTGCCAAACTGGGCAGAAGCAGGGGGTTTTATACCTTACAAGGGTTTTGGAAATGGTCCAACAGTAAGGGTCAGGGGAAAGTGACCTATAGGCTTACAGAGAGATAAGCAGGGGTCCGAAGGCAGAAGAAAGGGGCTTCTAAGGTCCTGTCATGATGAGTTTGCATTTCTTAACTCAGGCTTCAGAACGCCAGGGAGGCCTTGCAGGCCCTGTGCCTGCTACAAATGAGGGAAAGAAAGGCTGTGGATGTTGTCTACCTAGACTTCAGCAAAGCCTTTGACACCATCTCCCACGGCATTCTCCTGGAGAAACTGTCAGCTCGTGGTGTTTATGAGGGAACTCTTTGCTGGTAAGAACTGGCTGGATGGCAGGGGCCAGAAAGTTGTGGAGACTGGAGTTAAATACAGCAGGCAGCTGGTCACTAGTGGTGTTCTCCAGGGGTCAGTATTTGGGCCAGCCCTGTTTAATGCCTTCATCGCTTACCTGGATGAGAGGATAAAGTCCACACCCAGCAAGTTCACAGATGACACCAAGCTGGATGGGAGTGTTGACCTGCAGGGCAATAAGGCTCTTCAGAGGGACCAGGACAGCCTGGATTGATGGACTGAGGCCAGTTGCATGAGGTTCCACAAGACCAAGTGCTGAGTGATGCCTTTGGGTCACAACACCCCAGGCAGTGCTACAGGCTGGAACAGAGTGGCTGGAAAGCTGCCTGGCAGAAAAGGATGTGGGGGGTGCTATCGAGAGCAGCTGAACATGGACCAGGATGTGCCCAGGTGGACAAGAAGGACAATGACATCCTGGTCCATATCAGCAATAGTGTGGCCAGCAGGACCAAGGCAATGATTGTCCCTCTGTACTTGGCAATGGTGAGGACATGCCTCATGTCATGTGCCCAGTTCTGGGCCCCTCACAACAAGAAAAACACTGAGGTGCTGGTATTGCCAAATTTTTGGAACTCGGACATTTCAGGAACACAGACAAACATTTAGGTCCAGAAAGGAGATATTGCTTATTGTACAGAGGGTGCAAGGTGGAAGTTTTCCTACAAATCAAGCACACCAGGGAGTAAAAACCAAGAGAATTTATACACAAAATTTTACATAAACCCACCTATCTAATACCTAGTTACCACCTACCTCATGCATAGTCATTTAGTTTGCACAGCCTTATGACTTGTCACCATGCCTGCATAAGCCTCTTCTGGGGTCTCTAGTGCTCGTTCTTGGTCATTTGGGGAGGTATCCTCTACGAAGTTGCAAGCAAAGTTCATCTCAGGTCCAGCAGAACTATGGTCTTAATGGTCTTTTCCAACTTTAATGATTCTATAATTCTGTAGGGACAACCAGGTATGCACATGCTTGTGCCTCAGTCAGAGCCTCAGCATGGTCATGGAAGAGACACTGAATCTTCTCCAAGATCCTAATACTTTGTAACCCTTTTCCCCATAATGATCTCACCACTACCCAGTACCAGCAATACTTGTTCATGTAGATATTTCTCTCTCAAGTCAATTCAACCTACACTGGCTATGCTAGACCTACTATTGTAACTCTCAGCAGTCTCTGAAAATTTATGCCAAGAAAAAAGACATAATTTAGACTACCATGATAGTCTAGAAATGCCTAGTAGCCTGTGCTAATGAGGTGTCACTGCAGTGCTGACAGCTTTCTAAAGACACCTGAGTTTTTTCTATCCTTTGTCATGGGAATGTGACCGCAGTGTTTCTGCCCAGTATATTTTTGCTGCATTCTATGAATTTATGTCTGCATCTGATTATTTTCAAAGGGGTGACATGTCTAGAGAAGACGAAATTCCAAAATGTACTCAGTAAAATGGCTCATTTCCAGCAGGTTGTATGATATATCTGACTTCTCCAGGCACTTGACATCACGCCAGAAGTGTTACAGAGAAAAAACACCATTGCTGAAAGATTCAGCTCTGTCCTCTGCCAGGACTGTACCTCCATTGCATTGATTTCCACTGTACTATCAGGTCAAGAAATTACTCTTGATTCAAGGAGGGTAGACATCAAGGGAAAACAGATTCATGTTTTGGCTTCATATTTGCAAAACCCAAATATTTTGCTTGGAAAAGGACAGAGCAAAATGAGGCAGAATGTCAAGAGCAGCAGAGCTATTAGCCTGTGAAACTGCACACACAGGTTTAGATTCTCTTGAATACAATTGCCTTGTACATTTCCAGATGTAACTGTATTTTCTAATAATCAGCACCACTGTATTTGTGCTTAGCTTCATTCTCTGTTTCTATCACAGCAACTTATTCTTCCCTCTTCCACTCTTGCAGGAGTCTGATTGTGTTTTGGAGGATGAAGCAGCAGTGCACCAAAGCTGTGGTCTCTCACTTCATATGCATCTTTGCAGTGTCCCTAAGATTACTTCATGAAAGCAAGCACAGCTTTTTTTGCATACCTTCTTTAACAAATTTTAGATTTTAATTGATAATTAGATGCAAAATGAATTAAGTTCATTGCTACTCTACATTCAACAGAGATTAGGGAACAATCTAGCAGTTCCTCTTCAATTTTACTACTGTGTAGAGAGATTCAGCATAATATTTCTATCATGCTGTTCTGGCTTCAGCTGGGATAGAGTTAATTTCTTCTCAGTAGCTGTTACAGTATTGTGTTTTGGATGAGAAATGGTGTTGCTAACATACTGATGTTTTGGTTTTTGCTAAGTCCTGTTTATCCAAAGTCAAGGACTTTTTATTCCCTCCTTTCCTCATGCTCTCCCAAACCGGGAGGGAGCATAGCAGGAACAGGTGACAGTAACTGATCAAAGGGATATTCCACACTATAGAATGTCATTCCCAGGACCTAAGCTGGGGGAAGTCACCAGTCTGGGTTTGAGAAGGGGAGTCTGGCATCAGTCAGCAGGTGGTGAGTAATTGCATTGTTCATCACTTGCTTTTTCCCCTTTTTTGTTATAATTGTTATATTATTTTACTTTATTTTCAATTATCAAATTGTTCGTATTTCAACATACAAATTTTAATTCAGCTCTCCTTCCCACCTCTCCAAACTGTCCAGCTTTTGGGCAGATCTCTAGGTAACGTTCTCAGTTATTTATTTGACCTTAAAGAAGACTTAAACCATTTGCAACAACATGCTGACTCCCAGTAAAAAGACCAGTTGGGTTTCAAAGGTAGACAAAGGATATTCAAAATCTTAAAAATTCTTGACTACTGTAATCAGCTTGGAGGGCAAGGAAGGAAAAAAGGAGGGGGGAAAAAAATAGTAAGGTGTTCCCCACCATAGGTTGTTCCTCTGAGGAGAAAAATACAAAGATTATTAATCATTCACAATACAGAACTCCCAAAGCACAGAGGTGCCTGCAATGCTGAATACATACACCTGATTGGTGTCCTGGCCAGCAGCACCATCATATCATAGTCCCATCCTACAAAATACACCACAGAGAACAAGTACTGCAAGTAAACTATCACTGGTACAATACAGACAAAATGCCACAAATATGAGAGTGAATGAGTTCACATTGTAGCTAGCAACTGTTAAACCACTACAATGAATGTTTACAAGAATTTTCTTTTAACTCACTTTCTGACCTGCCCTTATATCAATCAGCCTTTTGGGTCCATGATCAGGTGCCAAAAGGACTGTTGTGGTTCAAGGCCAGATGGAAATTAAGCACAAAGCAACCACTTGCTCAACTTCACCCCCTCTCTCCACCTCCAACCCAGTGCAATGGGGAGAAGGATCAGAGTAAAATTAATACATTGCTATAAGAACAGTTTAATAATTGAAAATACAGTCAAATACAAGAAGAGGAAGAAGAGGAAGAGGAAGAAGAAGAAGAAGAGGAAGAGGAAGAAGAGGAAGAAGAAGAAGAAGAAGAAGAAGAAGAAGAAGAAAAACAACAAGAAAACAAACAAGTGATCTACAATGCAACTGCTCACCACCTGCTGACTGATATCAGACTCGTCCTTCCCAAACCCAGAGCAGCTGCCATTTCAAGTAACTCTCCCCACTTTATATACCAGGCATTATGTTCTCTGGTGTGGAATATTCCTTTGCCGATTTCAGGTCACTTGTCCCAGCTATGCTCCCTCCCAGTTTGGTTTTTTCCTGTATCTTCTCACTGGCAGAGCATGAGACAAGGAGCAGGGAAATAAGTCCTTGGCTTTGGATAAGCACAATTTAGCAAAAAGCAAAACATCGCTGTGTTATCAACACCATTCTCATTCTCAATCCAAAACTCAACACTATCACAGCTACTGAGAAGAAATTAACTCTGCCCTAGCTGTTACCTGAATAGCTGAATAGTTTGGCGTGGCAGAGTGTGTGAGGTTCTATGAGCAACTACATAGGGCAGTGGGCATCTTCAAGATATTTGCACCTTATCCCTGAGCAAGTATAGAATCCAGAAACTAGTAAACTACTTTTTAAAATTGTGCTGTCACCCTGGCAGCCCAAAGAGAAACCAAATCACTGCAACATGTTGTGCCCTGGCCCAGGCTTATTGAGCCATGGCCAACCCTGCTCAGTAGTCTCAGGGGAAAAAGAAGATCTCTGAATTTGACAATGAGGTGAAAACAGACCGTGCAGCTGGTCCAGCCACTGTGAGACACTGCAGCTGCTCCAACCCCAGCAACAGGAACTGCCACTGAAACCACTGAAACAGAATCTACAGGTGCCAATGTCAGTTACCACTGTACAGAAGCAGAAGAGATGTACATGAAAGTCAGCCTGTAAAAAGCCTTTAGCAAAAACAGTCAAGGAGGACAGGAAGAATAAAGAGGACACAGAAGCAGCTCTGTCACAAGGGT
Organism: Hypocryptadius cinnamomeus; assembly: GCA_013400635.1. Classification (NCBI taxonomy): domain Eukaryota; kingdom Metazoa; phylum Chordata; class Aves; order Passeriformes; family Zosteropidae; genus Hypocryptadius; species Hypocryptadius cinnamomeus. The sequence goes on from VYZP01054907.1 coordinate 18,130, forward strand.
GAATTACAGAGCCATCATCAAGGCCATCACAGGAACTGGAAGAGGAGACAGAAGAAACAGCCACAACTTGATGCCTTTCCCTGAGTGAACTGCAGGAGATATGAGAATGTTCAGTCATTGTCCAGGTGACTGTATAATCACCTGGCTGCTCCAGTGCTGGGACAACAGAGCCAACAGTGTGGCTTTAAGAGAGTAAGGAAAGCAGGGAGCTGGGACCACTTGCTGAGAAACCGGGCATTGACAAAGCAGTGGGAAAAAAGGCCCAAGTCCTTTGTCTGTGGACGTAACTCATCAAGTGTGAGGGCAAGGTATCCCTATAAAGAAGATATTCCATGTAACTTAAGCGAATGGGCAGCAATAGAGAAAGGTATTAAATACCTGAGGGAATTAGCCATATGAGAAGTGATTCATTTTGACCCAGACAGTGTGCAGCTCACCCAGGTCCAGATGATGTTTTACGTCCATAATTCACGGTGGGAATTTCTACAGAGTGCACCAACAGCACACACCAACCCCTTGTTAACAATAGTTTGGAAAGATGATGTACAACCAACAGTGGGTATTTTTCACATCCAGGAATACAAAGACCGTATTCCTTCCCCCATAACCACAGCTGTAGAAAAGCTATCAGATAAACTGGTAGATAAACTGACAGGATTTTCAGGATTTCAGAGGGAATATGTCCTGCTCCTCACCTATAAGGGCCCCTATTTCTACGATTGACAGCAGGTGTCCTCTTGCTCAAAAGTGAGGATAAAAAAGGTACACACCACAGGGTACCCTGTGGTTTTACCAGCAGGACCATGATGAGGATATGAGGAAGTGGGATGAACAATCCACATTGATCCTAGATGCAGGGATGCAGGAATTGAAGGGGAAAACAAGCACAGTGCAATTTTTTTCCAGAGAGGTTGCTGCTCTAGTCTCCAGCAGACAGTTTTCCAGGCAGAATGAAGGTCTGGTCATACTACTGACCCTGTGGAGAGAAGTCCTAGTCCATTTCTACAAGATGTTAGTGGGGAACCTTCAGATCAGTATTAGAGGGGCTCTGCCTCTAGCAAGGTGGAGGAGAGGGATGACTGGGTTTACTGGACTGTGTGGATTCAATGGCCTGGCACAGCAGCCCCACTGGATTAAAGGCTTTTGTAGGCACTGATGCACATTTTACCCTAATACCATCAAGCTGNAGGAATACTGCAGGAGAGGTTTTTGAGAAAGGAAAGAAAATCCAAATCCTTCTAAAGTCCATCTTTTCCATAAAAGAGGGTTAGCTGGACCTGCATCGGACATGTAATTTTTATGGAATAAAATGGAATAAAAATGGAATAAAATGGCAAGATGGACATCACCAGATCCCAATGGACATTATTAATAGGATAATAGTGACGTGCCCACCAACTACCTAGAAATAAACACCAGCTCTTAGGCACTGTGGGATTTTGGTGAATGAACATTTCAAATTAGTCTGATTATAAACTCCCTCTAGCATGTGACACAGAAGAAGAATGATTTTGAATGGGGCCCTGGACAGCAACACACCTTTGAATAAATCAAACAGAGATAATTCTTGGTGTATCCCTCGGGCCAGTCTGAATAGGGCAAGATGTAAAAAATGTGCCTTATACTGAAGCTGAAGAGAATGGTTCTTCCTGGAGCCTCTGACAGAAAGCACCAGGTGAGGCTCAAGGTTGAACCCTGGGTTTCTGGAATTGGGCATACAGAGCATCTGAGGCCTATTATACTCCAATTAAAAAGAAGATACAAGGCAGCTTATGGTGTCCAAGCCACTTTGGAGGTGATTGGTACTGAAGCACAGCTCCTCCTGGTATGCTGGTTGTACAATGGGCTGGATATTCAAAGGGGGATCTCCTCTACATATCATGCAACCAACGCTATATGGAGTAAGTGGGTTGCACTGGTTGCACAATGAGCTTGGGTAGGAAACCTCATCATCCAGGAATCTTAGAAGTGATCATGGACTGACCAGAAGACAAAGATTTGGGAATATCACCAGAAGGAGAGGTAATACGTGCTGGAGAGGCTCCACTATGTAATGCATTACCAGAAAGGAAGGAGCAATATACCTATTTTATTTCAGTTCTTGCTGTCCTTGTGGGAAAGCACTGGAGATGGAAAGTGGCTCTATGGAGTCCCCTACAACAAGTTGCAGAAACTGCTGAAGGAGAAGGTGAATCGAGTCAGTGTGCAGAGTTGGAAGTCATCCAGCTGGCCTTAGACATTGCTGAATGAGAGAAATGGCTGATGCTTTATACTGATTTACAGGTGGTGGCAAACGTCCTGTGGGGGTGGTTGCAGTAATGGAAGCAGAATAATTGGCTGTGTAGGCGTATAGGGGTAAACCCATCTGAGCTGCTGCATTGTGGCAAGATATTGCTGCCCAGATGGAGATCCTGGTTGTGAAGGTGCATCACGTATCCAAGCGCCGGGCCACTGAAGAACATCAGAATTACCAGCAGGTGGATCAGGCTTCCAGGACTGAGGAGTCTCAGATGGACCTGGACTGGCAACTCAAGAGTAAATTATTTCTAGCTTGGTGGGCCCATGACAGCTTGGGACACCAAGGAAGAGATGCAACATAGAGACGGGTTTGGGACTGAGAGGTGGACTTGACCAAGGACACAGGTTATCTGTGAATGTGAAACATGAGCTTCCATAAGGCAGGCCAGGCAGGTAAAGCCTCTTTGCTGTGGAGGATGATGCCTGAAGTATAAATATGAGGAGGCCTGGCAGATTGACCATATCATTGGTCCCTAAATCTGTGATGGCAAGTGTCATGTGCTTACAGTGGTGGAAGCAGCCCCACTGATGGCTGGGGATGTGCCCTGTGCCTCATGCCACTGCCTGGAACACCATCCTGTGCCTGGAAAAGCACGTCCTGTGGCAAAATGGCACTCCGGAAAGATCTGAATCAGACAGTGGAACTTCCTTCCTAACCATCCTCATGGACATTTGGGCCAAAGAACATGGCATTGAGTGGATGCACCCCTAGTGTGCACCAGCCTCTGGAAAGAACAAATTATGTAAGGGACTGTTAAAGACTACACTGAGAGCAATGGGTGGTGGGACATTCAAATGTTGGGATACACATTTAGCAAAGGCCACCTGGTTAGATACCAGAGGATCTGCCAGCCAAGCTGGCTCTGCCCAAAGTTTTTTGTGGTGTAGAAGGGGATAAATTTCCTGTAGTGCATAGTAAAAACATGCTGGGGAAAACAGTCGGGTTTATTNGCATAGTAAAAACATGCTGGGGAAAACAGTCTGGTTTATTCCTGCCCCAGGCAAAGGCAAACCCATCTGTGGGATTGCTTTTGCTCAAGGACCCAGGTGCACTTGGTGGGTAATGCTGGAGGATTGGGAAGTTCTGTGTGTGCCTCAAGGTGATTTGATTTTAGGTGAAAATAGCCAACGAGTTAAATGGTATGATGTTTGTCACTATGCAACACTCTATTACCACTTCTCTGTGTAGAAGTGGTAATAATAGCTGCACGTGTATCATCTCATGGCATCAATCCTCATCACAACCGTTCTGGGGATCTGGGCCTGACTTCCCTCTGATCATTGCACTCACAAAAATCAACTTTCATAAAACCACCAAGTGCAGCAGTACCGGGATCAGAACTGGCTCAAATGTGCAGCACGCAACAAACCAACACCCATCTTTTCTGCTTGACTCTTACCAAGGATGAAGGCCAAAGTCATGGATTAAATGAATTCAACAAACTTTTCTTTTAGTTGTGTGGATGTTTTATGAACATTTAACAGAGTGTTCCATTGACTAAGAGAATTATGTTTGTATATCTATCAAAACAGATAAATAG
>VYZP01054910.1:1073-11231 GCA_013400635.1 Hypocryptadius cinnamomeus
GCAGGCAATATATACAAGTAGGCTGACAAAACAGCCAGGGCTCTTCAGAAAGCAAGCAGCTTCTGATGCCAGCTTGCTGCTATGCTGAAAGAGTCACCTCAAGCTGACAGGTGGATTGAGCAGAAGCTGCAGTGAGAATCCCTGACTTTTTGTAAGGTGTTCATTCCTCTGCTAAGCTACACTATGTAAACTGCCCATTTCTCTCTCTGGAGAGCAGCAAGAGCACAGTATTATAGAAGTGACTAAGCAGCATGTTATTTGACTTGCAATGTACTTTTTTTTTCACCAATTTGAACAAGGAGGAGTGCATTCATTTCACTATCAGAAAGCTTAAGACTATGATAGGAAGTAACAGCCTCAGCCACCTACTAGGACCAAGCACTCATTCCATCTCAAACCAGCAGGAAAATGTAAATAGTAGGGAATACTCTGAATAATGGAATCCACTGAATTACTGACTGATGAAACTTGATGACACTGAAAACAACACTGACTTGATAAAATTTGAGACAAACAAATTGACTCAAAGCTGATGAACCTAATGGAGGATTTCAAGCTTGCAAAAAACAAAAACAAAACCAAAACAAGCAACCAACCAAAAAAAAAAAAAAATCCCAAAAAAATCCCCAAAANCAACCAAAAAAAAAAAACCCCAAAAAAACCCAAAAACCCACCAACCCAAAACCAACAGCCCCCTCCCCCCCTTTCTTGTGAATAAATTGTTTCAAAGACGAAATACTTCACATTTGAAAGAGCAAACAAGTTATTTATACATTAGTAAATCTTTTAGGTTTTTGTTTTCTAGCTGAAGAGGAAAACTGATTTCTGATCAGTGGATTATTAATTCTAACCAATTTATAGCATGCAATCCATAGCATCAACGGAATAAACAAATTTTAATACCCATTTTAACTCAGGCCAGCACATTTTTCTTTTCATGTCCTTTGCTTCACAGATGATTACTCTATTTCTCTTTCTCCCATGAAGGTTCCCAGGCAACTGATCCAATCCACTTGCTCACTGCCACCAAAATGAAAAGATGAAAAGGGCTTGCTGCTCTCCAAGCCAGCGGCCCCCCTCGTCCTTAGTACCAGCTCTGGTGTTCATCAGATCCTTTTATGAGCTAGTTTGATTCATTACAACAGCAAAATGCTCTCCATTTTACAGAGTTATTTTTCTGCCATTTTGGTGAACTAAAGTGGCTCACAGAAGGACCTGACAAGCACTGCTGCCAGAAAAAAGTAGCAGAGCCATGTGGTTGTGAGTTGGGGTGCAGGGGGACAAAGGCAGAGAGGAAACTTCTCCTTTCCAAACATTGTCCGGTTAAATTAGCTCACTGCATTTCTCAAACCATACCCTGACTTACAAATGATTAGAGGACCACAAGACAACATTCAACAACTTTCAGCTATCTTCAGAGCTAAAAAAAACTTATCATACCAAAAAAAAGTACTCTTACACAGATTTAAGTATAATACTCTATCAGAAGAAAGTAAGTTCTTACAAACATAGTATCAAGATAAGGATACCCTACACAAGGAAGGTAAAGAAAGCTTGGCAGATTTCACTCTAGTTTTTGGGGGGGGTTGGTTTTTAATTTTAAAAATGAAAAAACAAAAATCAAAAACCCAGAAAAACTTGGGAACAGCCACCAATCTCAATACACATTATGATGGAGAAACAAAGGTATTTTGGATAAGCAGAAAAGAGCAAGACCTTTTGTCACCAGTATCCAAAATAAACCTACCAGAAGACAACTTATGTGCCTAAGAGAAAGCACCTTGAGGGAAGGAGGCAGTAAAGCCAACATGCTGGAAGCAGGTGCTAAAGCTGCCTAGTTCCCAGGTTTTCTGCCCAGTGATTTCTGTCCATGGATCAATCTGCCTTATTACCATGGACTGCCTGCTGCAGATGTGCTGTTTCAGTCCAAAAGAGAGAAGTCAAGGTGTATCAAAGGTATCACTCCCACAGCCACATTGAATCGGTCTTCCTATTCAAAGTTCATTGCCTACCTGGAAGCTCCTCAGCACAGAAACAGCTGCTTTCAGCATATGCTGAAGAGAAAAAGCACCCTGCCCCAAAACAGCACCATTGTCACACCTTGTCAAATTAGAGAAGGGATTTTTAGATTTCCTGACCCTACCATCTTCCCACCTAAAATCTTAATGTTGGGCGGCCACAGAACACACCACCAAACTCCAAGTGACACACAGGCACACAAAGGAAGACAGCAGATCCCAGAAGCCCCACCAGGGGAAAAGTTCAGGCACACAGCCTGCATCCCAGCTGACACTAATATCCACCTCTAAGAACCCTTCCTAGTCCAGTTCCTCAGACAGCCAAAATCTGCATTGCCCAACCAGCCCCTACTGCACAGTCCAGTTGTGCCACTGGTCATGCGACAATCTCAGGGAAGTCACATGTGAACCAGTGACAAGCCAGAGGTTGTCCATCCAGAGAGGCAGGCAGAAAGGTAAGCATCCTTTTTTTTTTCTTTTGAGAGAGGAGACAGAGAAAGGTAAGGAAGAGAAAGAGATTAAGGAGATTAATCTTTTAAATCACAGCATTAGGGAAATTTCTTATGAGAAGAGCTATGGAAGCAATTGCTTTCCCCTGCCATCTTTTCTGTAGCCAAGGTTTTATTTTTTAACTTCAGAAAATTAAGTAGTCATGGTTTGGGCAGGGGGTAGCAAGGGGGTGTGAGGCCTTAACTTACTTCCCTGAGAACTCGCCATTCAAGAATTCAGTCACCTTAACCACAGCAAAGCCACTCAAACACCCTCCTTCCATTTTTCTTTTTTTTTTTTTTATAGTTTCAGTGCAACATCTAATAATATGCTCAACTTCTAAGACTACTATGTACTACAAAGATTCCCAGACCCAAGCTGTAAGACATGTTTCTGTCCTAGTGCTGCCTGTAACCAGCTGATTCTTCCAATAGCCATGCCATTTCCACAAAACAACCCCTTCCTTCAGCATGGCTGCCACAAGGTTCAAATCCTGTTCGAACTGTGAAAGTGTGCTCACTAAGAATCACTTCTGTGAGAGAAAACAGCATGGGCTGGGGAACACTGCAGAACTGTAGTAAGGAGAAATGCAGGTGAAACAGGCAAATTTTTTTCAGTAACCTCTGTAAAGATTACAACAGAAATAAAGAAGCAAGTTTCACTTACTTCTGTACAAAAAAAAAGAACAAAAGATGAAAATGACAATGTACCTTTGTAGAGATCAATACAGAAATAAGAGGGAAGTGAAGCTGAAGCCTGCTTATTCACTTCCCCCCAATGAAAGAATGATAATTAAAGATGAGTGAGGCTGTACTCCACTTACAGAGCTGAGTGAATGCAAAGCACAGCAGACACCTCACAATGGTACTGATAAATAAACTGAATTACTTAGCAGTTCTCTCCCAGACTAACATCCTGAGGCAGTCCAGAAATCCCTATTTAACTCACTTTCTGAATGATTCCTTCCTAAATCAAGAGAGATAGTAAACTGCTCACTATAAACTCTCAGTTTCATTCTTCTTGGCTAAAACAACTCAAGGCAAGAATTATATTGTTAGTGAGAGTCCCCTCATCAGAGTTTAAAGGAATCTCTGAACTCACATAGGCACTGGCTACTATGTCAGAGGGCCTTCCTTTAAGCCATCCTGACACAACTACACCACCCTGTGAAGCTGCCTGGTCTTTCCAGGAACTAGCAACAAAGTCCCAGTACCTTTCAAACCAAGAACTGGAGATGATGAGCTGTCTGTTTTTTGCCTTGCAACAAACCACCAAATCCAACAAGCAGCTACTTCAGTCCAGAAGCAGCACAAACCAGAGCACATTCTCAAAAATCCACAGGACTTGCCTAGATATATACCAGATAGTTGAGCCAAAAATATAACATCATCATTTCAGATATTATGTCAAGACAGTAACTGCAGTTATGGTTGTTTCAGTATTTCTTATCCCACATGAGAGAACTTCAAGCAGCAGGATACTTGGGATGCCTGATTCCTGGACTTCATGCAGGCTCTCCTGTCCAGGAACAGGTAGGTTTTGAAAACATTTGTTATACCCTGAACAACTAATTAAGATGCATCCTTGAAATTTACCAGTCTCTCACTGTCATGCACTTTTATCTCAGCCTTATCAGAATTATTTTTGAACATCTGTTAGCCTCATCATTACTCTCCTTCTCCCAATCCTCCTTTTATTGAGCATTACAAACCAGGTCAGTTGTATTGCCTTCCTGGCTGTTAATCTTCAACTTGAAGAAATACTAAACTGCCTTTCTCTACAGTACAGACTGACACGTGCTTTCCTGCAAGGCCCTTTACCAAGTAGCATTTCAGCTTTGAATTTCAATCTCAACAGCTACATTGATGGATCCTCTTTGAAGCAAAGAATATTTTCTCATAACTTGTCATCAACTCAGACTTCCCACTTACCAGCTCACCCAAGTTAATACCAAAGACTTGAACCGAGTTTCTCAGTTTCTATTACGTAAGAGCTTGTTTCACATTTCTCCCAGAACAGCACTGCCTACCTCAATGCTTTCTGTGATGAAGACTTTCTCCATGTTTTGTCCTATTACTGATGTCTAAACTTCTAAAATTCCAGCTTTCAGTTCAGCTTTAATCTTCACCTGAATTCTCTCCCAAAGAATGACCAGTATTCCTTCACGCATCGCGACTACCTACTTAACAAATCCTGTTTACCCTGTAAATAAATCCATAGGCTTCCTATTTTAAGATCGAGGACAAAAGTGCCTTTATTAAAGTCTTCCTTGGCCTTGCTCCATGTTCTGATCTGCTTTACACTGGTCACATAGTTCCTGGTCTCCAAAGCTCTCCTATTTGTTTCAGAAATATCACAATCCCGTCGGGAGCTCCTCCCCACAGCCCAAACTTCTCTGCTTGGCAAGGGATAGCCCACAATGGCTATGTCCATTTCAAAATTGTCATGGGACTAGACCCTCCCCACTCACAGCTACACAGTGCACAGACCAAGAGAAACCACTACAGCTCTATCTATCTGCTATTAAAAGATGGGGGAATGTCATTTTCATGAAAACAAAACTTGAAACAAGAGGATTTTCCTCTTCAAAGGGTCATGAAGAACCTTTGGGAAGCTGCCAGCACACTGCAGCAGCCCCCTGCTCTGGCTGTCTGCTGCCGCCCATCCCCTTGACATGACAGCATCCAGGGACTAACATGAGACTTCATCAAGCCTTGGTGCAGCCAGCCAGCCCTCCCCACACCAGCTTAGGCATCCTCCATGGTTTTGGTAGAAAGCAGCATTATCAGGAGCTGAAATGCATGTTTATTTTGCCACATATCCTAATTATCTAGGGCTGGCAAGAAAACACATCCCCATTAAGCAAACAGAAAGCAGTATGAATTGGAAAAAAAGATTAAAAACCCAACAGGAAAGGAACTTGAAGAGGAACAAAATCTATGGGAAAGCTGGGGGGAAGGGAAGTAGAAAGGGCAGGAAGGAGGAAAGTTTTGTTTTCAGAGCAGGACTGCCTCTGCTGCACAGAAGGAATCCTACTTTGTACATCTGATGTACACCTCCACAAAATGTTTTAAGTGACACTTGCTTTGTAGATAGAGATCAAAATAAACTGTGGGGAGGTCAATTTCTTTCAAAATCACCAAGAAATGTTAAAGGCAGCTACCTGTTGAAGTTCCAGCAGTAAGCAGAAAGCTCAGCTGAACAGCTGAAAAAGTGGCTCAAGGACATTAAAATAAAGTGCTTGCAAAACTATCCAGCACTGGATTTGCCATATGCCAGCTACTCCCAGGCAGGTTAAGTTGCTGCATTGCTCTCCCCAAACACAAGCTCATATTTAAATAAGACCTGAACAGAATAACCTCTAGGATCAGGACCATATAAGTGAAATTTTATTTTCCCCTCAGAACCATTAGGAAGAGGGCAGGCATTTTGGCTGCAATGACTTTTTCCAGACAATTGATTCCCAAAGTTATTTATTCCCCACCATTCCCCTCAAGGCCCTCTCGTCACAGCAATTGTCTATGTCAGAGCAAGGTTGGACTCAGCTCTCATGAAAGCCAAGCAAAACCACACCCAAAATAGCTATATAGGTCACTACAGAGCCAAGCAAGCCCTACATCATGCCAGCAAGGGCTTCTGGTTAGTTCCCACATGCCAATAAGCTTTCAAAGTCATGTGTTACAATGTTCTACTAAAACAGTAGCTTATATGGTAACTAGCACTCTTTTATTGAATCCCAACTTTTAAAATAAAATGTTTAAATTAAGTTGTACCCCTCCTTTTTTTTTCCTTTTTTTTAAGGAGACTGCATTAAGGAGGGCAGCAAAACAACCAGAGTGTTTAGAAACAGCTACAGAACAGCATCCAGAGAAGAACCCAAGTGGCAGCACACAGATCCTTGGTTTTGGCTTGGCTTCTTTTAGGTGCATGTTTACATCTCAGAAAAGTCACAATGTTGGAAGCTAAGAGCTAATCAGCTTTTATATACTTAAGAACACCCTTAAGAGCTTTGTTGTCATATTTGGGCTCTTGGAATGTGTCCTTTAGGTCATAACCTTCTTTTTATTTTTTGCATCATGCCTTTCAACCTCACTTTCCAAGACAGATTTTAGTGCACAACGACGACGTGGCATTTCCATGACTGCTGATCTTGGGTAAGATGCAAATCACTGAAAGTTAGTCAGATTGTGGAGGTGGAAAGAAATCAGGAGGAAAACCTCCATCAGGTTGCAGTATCTCGTCAGAACCCTAATAAGAACATGGGATGTTTCTGCATATTGTACCTCACTCCTTCCTCTGAAAGAGTTTTAAAAATGAAATCACAGTTGGAGTCTCCCTTTGCCTTTTCATCACTGCTACAATAGAGACAGTATTTAAGACTTTCTTCCATTAAAATCTAGTAGTTTGTATTTGTGCTAACAAGCTATTAATGGAAATATAAATGATGAGAAACGATGGAGTTAATGTCTGTCTTAATGATGAAGCTAAATGGTGAAGCTAAATTAATACAGTAACTTTTCTGTTGGAAAAGTGAAGACTAAAGCCTCACCTACACACAAAAGACTCATTTGTCAGAAAGACAGTTTAATTATTTACTAAAATTTGCAGTTTTCTCTTGTATACAGGGAACATTAAAGTAACATAAAAGTATCGCCCGTGTTACTTATGGGCATCAGTTAATCAGCTCATAAATCTGAGCAGTTAGTGATTTGTTCACAGCAGACAAATACATAAGGGTTTGGAAGTGAGGATTTAAGGGAACTGGGGGAAGGAAGACCTTCAGACACACACACCACTTGTCACACAGCTGCCTGTACCCTTGCTAGCCACACACATTTCTTTGAATAAGACCAGATTCACAAGAGCAAATACTGACCAGCACGTTCTAAAGGCTTTCCATCTGAAACTTAATGTAAAAATGAATGGGAAATAAGGGATAGAGGTAAGGAACAGGATTCAAGGAGACACCTGCATTTATTTCCACCTTCCTTCTTTCTGGTTACTTTCTTCCACCTCTTCTCACCTTAGCAACCTCTACCTATCATACCATATGCTACAAACAAAATCAAACCCCATGGCAAAACACAGCCTCACTGCCACACTCCAGCAGCTCCGAGAAAACCTGAGAAGCCCCTATTACTCAGGCCTTTCCAGCTTGACAGAAAATCCTGTCTGGGTTGCCTTTGTTTAGGTTTTGTTGTATCCTCACACTGCAGGTTCTCCTGCCTGCACAGCCACCATCCGTGGGGCACAGACTTGGCACAGAGCCTCCCTGTGTGCTGGGGCAGGACAGGCCCACTGACCACAACACCCACCCACCCATGCCAAGCCCAGACTGAGCAGCACATCCTTCTTCAGTACCTGCATGCAGCTTTGCCATCAGCCTGACCCACCTGGACTCGCCAACAACTTGTTTTATGTCTTATAAAAGTCCTAATATTATTTGAGTGTTAACGGGAAATACTGCGAACATTCATCAGAAGCTTTTCTGTTCAAAACAGCAAATAACTCACGTGGGAAAGAAACTACACTCAGGTTAACTGACCCCTCCGCATGGGCAGGGAAACCTTTACAGTGCTCCTCTGACACAACTCTTCAGGCTTCTGCATTAACCAAACCCAAAAGGAACTGGTCACAACTCAAATCTCCCATCACTGCACAGAGTTTTGATTGCAATAGAGAGTGTTCCACTAAACCTCATTTTTACTGACATTGATACAGTGCAAAATCCCTAGAAATTTTTATTTCCCTAAAAGGACTCTGTGATCCTTGCCCATGATTGAAACTTTCCTTCATTACTGAAGAGGCGATAAAATAATTTTGGGTTACAAATATGAGGCTCTTTCCCCTGTTTAAATAACCTAACCATGATTTACCAGCAATAACAGAAATATCATCACATTGTTAAATATTTAGTAAGATATTTGGTCAAATATGATTATCCAATTAGTATCAGTGAATCAGTAATTCAGTTACACTTGCAATCACAAGCATTTAATACTCTTCTAAGAGCCTGTGCAATGGCTTTAATAACGATCTTTATAAAGTTCTTACTAAAAACAGCCCAAAAGAGACTGAAAATAAGCAGTTCAGGTTAACAGACAGATAGGACAAGATGTGTGACTCTGTGGCATTCACCAATACTTTAGTAAGGGAAATTTTGTTTCGTAAAACTGTTTCAAACTTCACATTATGTCTAAGACCAAAAATAATTACTTTTTCCAAGCAGCTGTGGTTTTAACCTAGAGGAAAATAGCACACTATCATAAGGATCTCTGCAAAACCCTGAGCACATTTACAACACCACAGAAGAAGAAACAAACCATACTCCCCACTTTTGGTAACTGGAGATAGGAAAATATACAGAATGTAATTGTTCTGATCACCTGTTACAAACCTCAGAAAGAAATGGTTAATTTTCCCCCAGACTGCATCTTATTTTAGAAGTGATTACTAGAATTTTTCTGCTGGTGTTATAAATGCAGACCTCTTCAAAGGAGCTCTAACTGTCACCTCACCATTAAGTTTGTAAGCAACCTGGACATCTAAAATATGGTCTATGCTGAGCAATGTGGTTTTTTTATTATTTTTTTTATTTTGTTAATAAGAAAAAAAAAGTGTTGAAAACTTTCACGGTGGAAACTAGAGAGCTTGGAAGTTCTTCTCTTAGCAGCACCCAGCAATGGAGAGGAAAGTGTTCTGCATACGTGCCCCAAGCATCCAGCTACATTTAGCTTTCAGCCTTTTTATTATCATTGTCAATGAATGGGCCCCAGTCAAATTAAAGCTGCCATTTTAGGTTAAAGACTGGAGAGCCTCTGTTGTGCAACAGCGAGACAAAAACACTCCAAGCGACAGATGCAGCACTCTCATTGGAAAACGATAGATTTCAACTTTTATAAAAAAAAAAAAAAAGAATAATAATAATTACGGATCATGCTTTTTAATATGAATTATATATTGATACTCACACATTACCGCAAACTAACGGGATTTATAATTGGGAAAAATCAGCTACCCATGCTGCTAAGGTCATAGTCATTAAGATTTTTTTGCCGTCGTTAGAATGGATGATCTGTGAGGAAATGAACAGAAACATTTTTTGTTCAACTTGCTTGTTTGTACCTCAGCTAGTCCCGTATAACACGAGAAAACAAAAAAAGGAAAAGGGAAAAAAAAAATAAAGGCTAACACATTCTCCCGAAAGCTATCTTCCAGGATAAACATTGCCCGCGATCTGCTTTGATGAGAGTAAAAATCAAGACGAACATCGACACAGAAACAAACTTATCGCACCGAGGTTATTCTGATATTCCCCAAGCCAAACATCCGCGGAAGCCCAAGTGGCACGAGAAATTAAAAAAGAAAAAAAAATTAAAAAAAAAAAAATAAGAGGGTTCTCGCAAATGAAAAAAATCGCCCTTTTCTGTAGTGGGGAGGCACGCTCGGCCCCTTCCCAAACGAAAACAAAGGCAGAAAGTGGGTAAGTGCGGGAGAGTTGCGCGGCGCCGCGCGGCCCCGCAGCGGACAGGGAGCTCCCGGGCATCCATCGCTACTTTCCTTTTGTCCATTGTCTGTTTAAAAAACAACTACTTTAAACCCGGGCGTGAGCGGGCTGTCGGGGGGAGCCGGGGAAACCGGCTCCATTTCC
>VYZP01054916.1:0-11866 GCA_013400635.1 Hypocryptadius cinnamomeus
AAATAGAAAAGCTGAAACCTGAGACATCAATCCAGTCACACACTCATCCATGGGCAGGGACACCTTCCACTATCCCAGATGTCTCCAAACCCTGTCCAACCCGGCCTTGGGCTCTGCCAGGGATCCAGGGACAGCCCCAGCTCCTCTGTGCCAGTCCATCCCATCCCAAAGTGAGCATCTCCAATGTGAGTATGGACAGGATGGGCCAGCACAGCCTCTCCAGGGCAATTCCTTGGGACACTTGTCACCTGAAGTCCATCATTTCACCCCCAGCCCTGTGGAGCAGGGCAGCACTGGTCCCTTTAAGCATTTTGCTTGCCTGGAGCTGTGCATTGAGACACCAGTTGAGTACACTTTAATTAGCCCAGAGGAAATCACAGTAGGGATTAAATGAGTTGGGCTGTTATTCTCCTGTTTTTACTAGCAGCAAATAAAAGCATGTAATTAGCTTTTATAAAGGCGTTTTCAGGATCTTAAGGTTATCATAACTGTAAACAATAGTATATTTATCTAATCTGAGAGTGCTACTCGAAAATATTTTCATTCTGAATAAGAAATAGTAAAATTACAATTGGTGCACAGGTTTTTCAGGAATTTTTAGTTGAAACTCCGCTTTAGCAGCAGCGGCAGAAGAGAATTTTAAAGAATGTTTTCAAGTAAGAATTGCACAATTTCCTGATGTGGTTTAGCATTGCCAAAATATATCCTTAGCATAATTTTTTTTTGTTGTGATCTATTATAATTAATTTATATTAAAATATTGGTTTGGATAATATACTAGTATGTAAAATGTTACATAAATCAAACCCAGAAAGACTAAGATTTATCAAAATAACACTCAAAATAATACCAGTTTCAGTATAACTGAAATAAAATAATTGGCTGAATTCTTTCTGAGGGATTTCCCCACATATTTTCCACATCAATTTTCTATGCAAGTTTCCAACCAGTTTATTCCACTCTGCTCCCATCAGATACATTTCAGATGAACCCTTCCAGCCTGGTTTTCATTTCAGTGATGCTGATCCATCAGGAATTGTTCCATGAAGTTACATCAGCATGATTAAAAGAGTTGGATCAAATGTACCTTACTGAAATATAATTTATTATCTGCAATAAAGTCCTCTCACAAGATTTATCTGAAGGAAAAATCCCAAGGCTGTTTTCTCATGAAGAGTCTTGTGGGTAGATTTGAAACTAAAAATCGGGAAAGTGGTTTGAAACAGGAATTAAAGGATGAAAGTAAAGAGCTGTAGGAAACACCTGCAAATTGGCTTTATCAAACAAATATTGGATATTTGTCCCATTCTCAGCATAACTGACCTCACCTCGCAGCCACAGCAAAGGTACCTCTGCAGGAGGATTAAACAAAGCTCCACAATAACCTTGGTTTGTTGTTTTCTAGGAAAATCACAGTGCAAATGCAGTCTCTGGTGGAAAACCATCACCACCAGGTTCCTTAGAAAGGAATATTGTTCCTTTAATAGCAGAACAGTCAGAGCTTAAAGTTTCCATCTTCCAAACCTAATGGGACACCAATGAGGCACTGACCTCCTGCTGGCTTCACTTTTGGTCGTTATTCATCCAAATCCTGCCCTGGATCACCCTGGTGCCAGTTTGGGACACAACAGCTCTGGGACTGGGGCTTCACTGTGGAAGACCCCACAATTTTATAATATTTTAAATCTTACTCCTAATCATGGAATGGTTTGGGCTGGAGGGACATTAAAGCCCCTCCAGTGCCACCCCTGCCATGGCAGGGACACCTTCCACTGTCCCAGGCTGATCCAAGCCCCAATGTTCAACCTGGCCTTGGACACTTGCAATGTTAATCACCTGCTGTAAAATGAAAATTTTACAGCATTCCCTCCCAATGACAAGAAAAAACCCCTCATATATAAATATATGAACTAATATGAAAACATATGAATTAATATATGAATAAATATATGAAAATATATGAATATTACTGGCTATATTTAGGAAAGACTTTCCTGCTGGCTTAATGATACGTAGATGTAGAGATTTCACATCTCACCTCAGAAAAATCCACGTATTTTGCAGACAGAATTAACTGACAGAGACATTCACCATCAATACTGCAGATACCAGCCCGGGGGGAACTGAGCTTGTGATAGTTCCTGATCAAAGGAATTATCCCTGAGTGCTCTGGACAGGGATTCTGCAATTCCTACACACTGCAGGTCTATCTTGTACCTGTCAGCATCACCCACACACGTGCATTGTGCCTTGGTGACACTGCAGTGACTCCTGACGGTGTCACCCCCCAAAACCAGCACATCCAGAGCTGAATGAAACATTCCTGAGACAATTTTGGTCATCCCAAATTTTAGGGGATTAATTCCTACCCATGATCCTATTCTCCATTGAAACTGGTGGGAATCAAGATATGCTGAAGTGCTTTTGGAGGACCAGGGATCATTGCTGCAGCCCAGCCAACGATTAGTGGATGGAGAATTAGCAGCTCCCCAATTTATAGGGCAGACAACTCCCAGCACCAATGATCTGGGTCACCAGTAGGACATGGAAAGTTTCCACAAGAAAGGGAAAAAGCCTCCAATAACTCATTGACTTTGCAGACTGAAGCATTACAAGGCAATTGGCTCCGATGGGCACTGCTGGCTGGGTGATCAGTGGCACTGAATCCCATAAAACCTCTTCTCCCAAGACAAATCTCCCACTGAGTGGCTCTTCTCCTCCCAGTGCACCACTCAGAAGCCCCTTAACCCCTTCCATACACCTCCAGCAGTAAATCACACACACCTGCTGCCTGCTAAACATCACATTTTGAATATCCTTGTGAACTTTCCTGCACATCACTCCGACCTTTTCCAAACAAACACAGTAAAAACTGCAATCTTTTTTCCCTAGGGTGAAAAACACTTCTTCACCTTGCAGTACCTCCGTGATAGATGACAGCATAAACCCTCACAGGATTGAGTTATCTGCAATCATTTCCTTGCAAAACATCACTAAATTCCTGTCCCATCAGCATATATTGATAACACCGAGGCTGATAACATCTGCAACCCTGCAGAGCCTGTGCTGCTGTACCAGCCTGATACTCCACTCCAATTTCCTTTCTGTGCCGTGAAAGGAGCTGCAAATATCAGCTTTTGTTTTTCAGGTTATGTACAAAGAGGGAGGAGAACAGGGTACTGCTGCTATCCGAAGTCATGAATGCTCCTGAGAGCTTCTGGAAACCCTCACACCCTGGAGAGGGTGAGATAAAGCCTGAAGGGTATTTCCAGGGTCAGCAGCTGAGAATCCAAGCGCTCCCAAAGCCAAACGAGCTGCAGGATGCTGTGAGCCCGTGTGGGGCGCAGATATTGCCCAGTGCTGATGACATCTGCAAGGTTTGATTTTTGTACCTGGTGCAGCTTCCCAAGGAAACATCCTGGGATGTGGCATTTGCTGTTTGCACAAACCCAGCCAAAAAGCTAAATGGACACCCACTATCCCTCCCTCCCTGCCAGCCTCAACGCCTCTTTGAAGCCAGAGTAATGAGAACATTTAGCTCTCAAGTTCTGGTTTTACTTCCACAAAAGCAACTACACGTCAACCTAATGTCTTCCTTTGTTCGGTGACACAGAGGTCACTGCTGTGAGATTTATTTGATTTCGCAGTTTGCCTAATTAATTTGCTCATTCTGAGCACACTCCATCAGCACCAGCAAAGCAACGGATTCATTTACATGGTACAGTGCATCTGGAATAATTATTACCCCCAGAATTGTTATTGCTCCAAATCTGAGGGGAAAGGGAAGTCTCCTACTGTGATAAAAGGGCTCTGTTGTGGTTTTATCAGCTGAAAACAACAGCGTGGACTAAATTACAAAAGGGGCTTTTTGCAAGCATTAAACAGCACAAAACACAAATGTCCATAAAGCTGTTACAAGACCAAATTTGTTTCTCTGATTTACTTCTTATCAAGTTTTATTAACAGGCTAAAGAGTCTGAAACCACTCCCATCCCTGCAGCAATATTGGCAGGCAACAATCAACACTGATTAAAACAGCAGCACTTTTTCACTACTGGACAGTGCTATTGACCCCCAGCTTTAGAAAAATCAGACTCTTTGTAAATCAACTATGGAAAATTGGTGGGATCACAAGTAGAGAAAGCAGAAGACTTTAAGGGGACAGTGAAAGGAGACAGAAAGCATTTTAGATCAAGAGAGTTAAGTAGTTTGAGCTCTGGACACCTGATTGACCAAGAAGGGAGCAGCTTTGTTTTTCCATTGAGAGTTGATCGAAATTCACTGGTTCCAGTTCTTGGGTCTTTGATTTGCTGGAGGCCCTTTGCTTTGATCAACTGATTAGTTCTTTTCACTGCCCTGAGAGAAGGAATCATTCTTGACTTCTCCTTGGACATCTAATTCCTGCACATCTTCCCTGTTCCTGTAACTTAAGCTTAAAACTGTGGGCCACAGTGAAAGGTGAAATACTTGATTAATCAGAGTTTATCCCTTTGGGTTTGGGTTTAGAAAGAAGAGAGGAAATGTGTGGAGCTCTCTAGTCCAGCCTCCTCCATCAGCCTTTCACAGTCACAGCACAAAATCAGCAAAACACAATATCACCTCCACTACTGCCTCCCTCTTCCACATGATATTTGGATTTTAAACATTATTCCAAATCTTCACTCTCCAGCAAGGCTGGATCTACCATTTCCCAGTCTCTAATAATCACAGCACATAAAAAATTTCACAAAACTCCTACCTACATTGCATCCAGGTACTCCCCAAGTCAAACACAGCCCAGTGCTGCTCTTCCTTAGGTGGCCAACACAGCACCTGCACTTGCCTTAAATAAATCCATGAAGTTCCAGCCCACAGGCTCAGTGAGGTGTGCCAGCACTGAGGGGACTCCAAATCACCTGTGTTCACTCTGGATCCCCACTAAAGCAAAGTGCATCATGTGCTAATTGAGATAATCCCAGCCACAGTGAGGGGCAGGGGCAGCTGTTGCCTGAAGGAATGGAAATAAATAGATGCAGGTATAATTATCTATATATTTATCTATACAAGGGGCATATATTATATTATATGTTTGCAATACACACAGATATGTAACAATGACAGGAAAATGTATTTATCTATCTCTTTCCAACAGCCCAGCCTTCCAATGGAGGCAAAACAAGCAGTCGTTCCCTGTGATACTTGATTAATTCATGGTTTACAAACACCTCCCACCCACTGCACCAAGGGCCAGCATTAGGCTCAACGCTGACTCTGAGGCTCCTCATGCTCCTCGTGGTTCTTGGCTCCCAAGCAATGTGTTAACAATAGATATTTTAAATCCTTGAGTGTTAAATGTAAATATCATATTACAGCTGCATGAACCCGGCTGGGAATGCATTGTCTGCTAATGGTGCATGGGGCCCATTTTGCACTTCCTGCTCTCTCAGTCTCTCATTCCAGCCCAGATCAGACCAAAAGCCGTGGCTGCTGAAGGTACAATTAATAAAGTGTGTGGAATGAGCTGTGACACCAACCCCCTGCCTGGAGGAGAGGTCCCACAGCCACAAATGGGAACATGCAGTGCTGCTACCTGGGATTCCTTGAGGATGAACACCAGGACCCAGACTGGGGGGAATCACTGGGGCACAGTTGCTCACAGCAGGACTCACGGTTGTGCAAAATGAAGTTTTGTACCCAAAACTGCTGCTTTTGTTTACCTCCTGTGTAATTGCCCCCAAGGATTTTTCTTTTGTTCCCCCCAGAAAAGCTGGTTTTGACTGCACATGAAGCTTTTAAAGCCACCTAGCACCTCAGTGGTGTGAGATGTGGTGATGTTGCCAAGGAATCACAGAGTGATGAGATGGTTTGGGCTGGATTAAATTAAGATTGTCCAGTTCCAGCCTCCTGCCATAGACAGGACATTTCCAAGAAGAAGGTGTCTGGAAGAGCAGCATAAATTCACTTTTCAGAGGAGTCTGCAGGTGACAGAGCCCTTCAGACCAGGAAGGACAGGAAAGGCCTCAAAGGCTGTGGGGTAGGACAGCATTCAACAGGACTGTCCCCCTGATGCAGTAAGGTAGAAATATTATAAAGAAAGGCCTCATAAAATCAGGCCTGCTCTCCTAAATCTGGCTGGCGTGGTCAAGCTAGCACTTTGCAAGTTCCCATGTGAAAGCAATCCTAGTGTGAGCAGTTCTTTAACATAACAACCTATTCCTGGGTGAAAAAGAACTGACACATGTATAAACACTAAATCTATCTCATGAGAACCAGTGAAGAAAATACGTAAACAATTGAAGAGTAGAGAGATTTGATGGACAAGTAAAATACCTTTTGCTAACCAATAAAGTAATTGGCAAGAAAGCTACTAACCAATTGGAATCCCACACGAGGTCTGTAAAACTGTATAAAAAGGAGACATGTGAATAAAGAATGGGCTTTTCCATCATGAAGAAAATGGAGTCTTGTGTGATTTATTCTGATATCCTCCCAACAACCCCTGGTGTGTGAAGATCCATGGGTTCCTTCTCTTGTGTGAGCTCCCTGCTTCAGCCATCACCCCCATTGCCACAGCTCTTCCTAGTGAGCAACAACTTTTAAATTCTCCCTTCCAAGTGACAATCAATATAAATATCCTGTGGTTTTCAGGCTGCTTATTCACTTCCCATAAAAATCCACGGGGGCTGAGCTGTGTGCTGAGCACTGCCTGAACTGCATGCAAAGCACTCTGCCATGCTTTTATTTGTTGGGTCTCTCCAAAGTGCAGGGGAATATGAGCTGAGTGCCTGATGAAAATGAAGTGTAACTCCTAATGGTTTATTTGCACTGCAGTGCATTTGCCATATCATTCATTACATTGCACTCAGTACCTTCCCCCTGTTAGCCATACACAGCTGCACTTAAATAAAAATGGAACATCTTCTCTCTAATATTTGTGTCCTGAGTCTCAAGCATCTGCTTTATGGGGCTTCATCACTTTGTACCTCATGCTACAAGCTGCAGTGAAAACCTATTTCAACATGTGATTGAGCTGGTAAAATGGATTCATGGTTTTTAGCAATGGGCAAAACTTCAGTGATTTATTTCTGCTAACTCTTCTGTATGTAAAGTTGTGTTGGGCTTACTTTTTAATGACTCAAAAAATCAGGGTAGTGTAAATTTTGCTAAGGCTGGAATTGGTCTTGCAGAGCTTTAGATGGGAGTGATTTTAACTGGAGATGGGATTGCAGACTCATGGGATGTCTAAGTGTGTATATATCACAGTTTCAGTATTCAAACCATCCCCTCACTGGAGAAGATTTGGTTTTAGCTAAGAAAATTCCCATTCATCACCTCATGCATGTCTAGGGAAGTGATATCTAAGTGCAGACAGAATGATTCTTCTCCCTGGGAGGACAAATTTCCTTTGGGTCCTTCTTGGAGGTGTGAGGTTCACACCCACCAGCTGACCCAAGGAATCAAAGCTAATACAGCATTTCCAAGGCACCTAATTTGTGTCATTATTAGAAGGTGATGCCTCAAACCTGTGCCCAGAGAAGTCAAGGAGCAAATATGCATCAATAAATGCTGTATTTTACCTTAAAAAGGGACGTTCCCTTGCAAAAATTACACAGTTATATTTATCTGTGAATTCCTGACTGGATGAAAATCAGTGAGCAACGTGAGCTAATCATTTTATTATGCAGATTCCTAATGATGCAGGATGGCAAAAGACTGGGATAAATTCTCATTTTAATGCTGTTTCTGGAATGACTGATTATTAACGTCACCCTTTAATTTGTAGTACAAACCAGAGGCAAATGTCACCCATCCTCTGCAATCAGCTCCTTAACTCTGTCACCTTCCCCAGGCTGAAGGATTTATTCTAATTGCAGCTGGTTATGACAAACTCCTGCATCTGAAACTGGAACCAGCACACTCCAAACCCAATGTGGAAAGTCAGGAAATCTGCACAATCTTTAAAGAAATGTCTTGGAGACAAAAAGAAAAGAAAAATAGAAGAAGGATGCACAAAGAGCTGCACAGTGGAGGGTGAAGGTGTTCTAGGAAGGTTGTGAGTTACAGATACTGCAACCAGGCATTAATTTATAAAAATGCATCACTTATTAATGCAAATACAAGGTGGCATTAAGAATGGCTCTGCTATGTAATTACTTATTGGATTTTTACAGTAGCATGGAAAATAAAGGGAATTTTCCTCCAATTAAATGCACTTAGTAAAGGAGAGGATGTGCTACCTCATTCACTAAACATCAAACACGAGGATTTTAATTCAACATCAGAGGTTGCATAAGCAGAGTGCAAAAACTGGGTCAAAATGTTTGTTTAAAAACGTTGCATCTCTAAATAGTAAGGGGAATTGTTAATCCATGGGCACAGAAGATCACTCTGTTGCAGCTGGTTATTTTTTCCTAATTGTTTTGTCATTGTTTCCACTGGTCCTAAGCCGAAACTTTGGGTTTAAAGAGTTTTGGTCTTACAGTTCAAGTTAGGAAGTTCAGGATATCTGTTTATGTTTGGGAAAGCCTTTTCAAAGCAGTTGGAAATTCGAATATTCAAAGCAGAGCAGGTGAATTTGGGGTTCTCTATTTCTTTAACCAAGGCCACCCCATGCACTTTGCAGCTCCAAGGAAAACCTGCAAAGGAAACTTATACTCCTCAGCTTTTTTTTGTATTTTAATCCATTTTTAAAACATATTTCTTTCCTAAAACTCTCAAGTCTACAGAGAGAAAATGCTGTTGTAAACATGACCCAGATATCCACTTCAAGTCTGATAGTGATCAAAATTATCATACAGTTTTTGCAATCTGGTTTCCAAAGTTCTGCTTGTAGCAGCTTCCTTTGCATTTGTTTCCTTTAAATATCTCTTTTTAGAATATTTATGGATACTGTTCTCCTTTTGCAGAGTCCTTGCCCTTGAAAAGTAAGCAGCCAGTGTAGCTTAGGATATACCTTGGTATAAATTATTTATTGAAGGCATAAAGTATTGAAGAATATTGTCTTAAACTTTATTCTCTGACAATATAAAAAGAAAACATCATCTAATTAAAATGTAGGCTTTATAGGAAATGGAAGGAATTTGGTTTCTCTGAGTTATGGTATTGCAACCTTTGACAGGATGGGTTTTTTAATAAAAGAGAAGTATGTTTTCTGGAAAAAAAACAAAACAGGGATGACTTATCCCTGAAGTAAATATCCAGCCTGTGAAACATAAATAACAAGGCTAAAGCAAGAGGAATACAGATAAACTGGATTAACAGAAAAGATGAAAGCATAAAAAGCATGAGTGTGCTGGGGAAACTCTCCTGGGCTAACGAGAAGAACTTGTCAGAGTGTGCACAGGGACAAAAGAAATAAAACATTAAAGATCAAACAAAAAGATCCTGAAATGAGGTAATAATTTCAGGTGTTTACGTGCACTAATTAGGTACTACACTTGTAAGAACGACTGGCACTAAAGAAAATGTTACTGATGAGTGAGGCAGAGTGATCAAAACTGAGGAATAAAACCGTATTTCACAGGAGGAGACTGGTACCAGGTTCTCCTACGAAACTCAGGTGCCCTGATCCAGTCTTGCAGCACATCTTGCTCCATTATTTCCATCCCCTGGGCTTTGCCTGGATTTGTGGGAGCCAGCACAGGAACCTGGCACTGCTGGGACTCCCCTGGAGCAGGGACATCCGTGGGCAAAATGAACTTTGTGGTTTCAAAGTTCCTGGTATTGGAGAGGGACATTTGGCAAGGGCCTGTGGAGATGGGAGAGCAGGGAACGGCTTTGAGCTGGCAGAGGGCAGGGTTTGGTGGGATCCTGGGGAGAAATTCCTCCCTGTGAGGGTGGGGAGGGGCTGGGATGGAATTCCCAGAGCAGCTGTGGCTGCCCCTGGATCCCTGGAAGTGTCCAAAGCCAGGTTGGACATTGGAGCTTGGAGCAGCCTGGGACATTGGAAGGTGTCCCTGCCCATGGCAGGTGTGGAGTGAGATAATTTTTAATCTTCCCACCCAAACCATTGTGTGATTCTGTGGTGATTCCATGATCCATCCATTCCACTGCAAAAATTAAATTAACACAGAGGTGAGTGGGGCAACTCTGCAGCAGAAAATTTCTAATACCAAATACCACCTGCAATCACAAACCTTTAGGACTTTTGATAGTGCAAAACAAAGCAGAATGCCTCCATATGAAAATCTATTTGAAATTATCTCCTTTGTGATTGCTCAGTGTCTGTGCCCAGGCTCTGCTTTCTGCAGCTCTGCAGATAGGACCTGAACTCAGCTGGACTCTGGGCTCACAGAAGCTCATTCCTATTTTGCTGATAAATAAAAAGCAAGCACTCAGTAAATGTCAATTCCAAATTAAGCTGCACTCCAAACCTTTTGTAAAAGCTACATTTAAAATTACTTTATTGCCAGATGAATATCTGAGAAATACCAGACTTTTCTTCAACTCCCTGATAGGAGGCTGGGACCAGGTGAGGGTTGGAGCCTTCTCCTCGGTAATAAGGAATGGGACAAGAGGAAACAGCCTCAAATTGCGGCAAGGGAAGTTTTGGTTGAAGATTAGGACCAATTTCTTCACTGAAAAGGTGGCGAGGAACTGGAACAGGCTTCTTGGGAAGTGAAGGAATCACCATTCCTGGAAATACTCAAAATTAAGATGTGGTGCTTGGGGCCATGGGTTAGTGTTGGGCCTGGGTTAATGCCTGGACTTGAGATCTGAGAGAGTTTTCCAGCCTAAATGATTCCACAATTCCATGTGCAGCCTTTAAAAACCTGCACATAGAGGATGAGTCCCTGGAATTCTCCATGACCTATCCTTTTAAGACAACACAGTGATTAATACTTGATCTGAAGCTATTAAGGAATGTTGGGGTTTTGTTGAGGTTTCCTTTTTTTTGCTGTTATTTGCTTAATTAGCTCATTGGCCACACTGCATCTGCTGCCTGGGAGGGAGTGAGGTGGACTGTGGGCTTTTACTATTATTAATTGCTGTGAGTTCTGCCAAAAAGTGTTATAAAAAACACCCAAAGAAGCCATTTCAGCACTTTGAGGGATGTTAGTCATGACTTACCCAGATTTCCTCATGCATCTCGTGGAGTTCTTGACTCTTAAATCCTGCCCTGAGTTGTGGCTGGAGAGATCTGCCCTCCACCAGAGCAGCTCTGATTCCCTGCAGGGATCTCTGATTCCCTTTGAGATCCACTGCAGGGGGTCAGAGCAGCAATAATAATCCTATTTTTGTCATTTTTGCCATGCCCAGAGCCAGAGATGCCAGCTGACTCCTGCTGAAGGTGCCTGGCTGTCCCTGACCCAGGTTCTGCTCTGTGGGTAACGATGGGCAGAGTGGCTGCCTGCTTGTGCCTGCACTGCTGCTCCTTTGATGATTATCTTGATCTTTTTAGATAATCTCATTTAATCTCATTTATCAAAATGATGCTCCAGCTTCTGCCCTCAACCTGTGGCTGTTTTGTTGTGCTGCTGCTTAAGGCCACAGAAGTTACCCCATCAGCTTGTCCATCTGTGCCAGGAGGGTTTAGGTTGGATTTTAGGGAAAGGTTCTTCCCCCAGAGGGTGCTGGCACTGCCCAGGCTCCCCAGGGAATGGGCACAGCCCCGAGGCTGCCAGAGCTCCAGGAGTGTTTGGAAAACCCTCCCAGGGATGGCCAGGGTGGGATTTGGAGTGTCTGTGCAGGGCCAGGGGCTGGGCTGGATGATCCTTGTGGATTCCTTCCAGCTCAGGATGTTCTGGGATTCTGTGATCTGAATGAGGACTTTCCACACTGACCTGTAGCAAACAGCTTCTCCACAAAAGACACTGAGATATATTTAAATGTTTCCCACTTATTTGGCGAGGGAGAAAAGTAAAAAAAAAAAAAAAAAAAAAAAAAA
>VYZP01054916.1:11924-53979 GCA_013400635.1 Hypocryptadius cinnamomeus
CAAAACAAAACAAACAAAAAAAAGAAAAAGAAATGAAATTTTAAAAAATAAAGAAAAAAGAAGGCTCGATGTGGTGTCATACCTGAAGCCTGGAAGCATTCCCATTTCCACAGCCATCCCAGGCAGTGTTTTGCTCAGCTCACAGATTCCGTGGGCTCCAACACTGCTGGCAGTGCCGCCTCTGAGCAGCAAAGAGCCCAGAACTGGCATTTCTGCACTGCCCATCCTCGTTTCCAGCCCAGATTTGTCACTCCCTGCTGGCAGCGGGTGTCACCCAGCAGAGCAGGGTCCTTCAGCAGTGCCACCTCCCTGGGAAGGTCTGCTGGGGACATGGAGCCTGCCAGGGGCTGCTGGCTGTGCCCGTGCTGGGTGTGACCAGGAACCATCTGCCCATGGAGCTGTTCCCACAGGGGCTCTCCATGGCCCAAAATGTGGATTTTGGCTGGCTCCAGGCACCCCCTGAGCGAGCTGGCAGCTGTCTGCGAACTGCCAGGACTCACCTTTGGTGCCACAGGTGCCCTGGGGTTGGGCACTGGGCTGGGTTTAAGTGGGAGAGGGTGAATTCCCCTCGCAGGGAATGGGAAGGGTGTTTGGATTTGTGCTGGGCACAGGGTGGGTAATACAGAGATGTTTTGTCATTGCTGGACCTGCACAGAGCCAAGGCTTTTCCTGCTCCTCGTGGGGAGGGCCATGCTGGGGAGGAATTTGGGAATGCCTGGGATTTTGGGAGGAGACACAGCCAGGACAGGTGACCCCAGGTGACCCAAGGGATATTTATACCTTGTGACATCATGCTCAGGATATAAACCAGCGGGAGGAAGGAAGGAGGACATTTGGAGGGATGGTTTTTGCCTTCCCAAGCCTACATTCCATGGGATGAGGCCCTGCTCTCCTGGAGGTGCTGAACACCTGCCCAGGGAAGCAGGGAATGAATTCCTAGTTTTGCTTTGCTCATGTGCACAGCTTTTGCTTTCCCTGTTAAACTCTCTTTACCTCAATCCATGAGTTTTCCAGCTTTTACCCTTCCCTTTCCCTGATCCCACTGGTGGGAAATGAGTGAGTGAGGGGCTGGGGAATTGCTGGGGTTAAACCACAACAAATCCCTAAAACTGGCACCAAATTCCCATATACTCTCTAGAGAATGATGATAGGAAAGGCAGAGATAAGTCTGAATTATATATGGAATTAAAAGTTTTCCTTCTACTCCAGCAAGACCAGACCCTATGGTTTTCTAAAGAAAACATTTTGGTGTTTAATAGTTACAGTAAAATATTATCACAATAATCATAATAAATAATTCAATAAGTAATACACTGAGTAGATTTTTACTTTTTAACTATCCATGCATATACATCTAAATATGTAAAGTGGGATGTGATCTTATCCTCTTCTCTTGTGTGTGAAAAGCACGCAAAAATGCTGAATAAATTGATATAAACAGCCAGGCTGGCTGCAGGAATGGAAAAAAAAATACAGGTTTTATGCATTGGGATGCTCAACAGAGTTATTTAAATTCATACCTAGTTAATAATAAATACATTTTGCAATTAGTATTGGAGACCAGTTGCAGAACTAAATCCGAGGACTAAATCCTCCTGTGTGAACTGGAACCATCCCCAAGGAGTGACTCAGGTGGGAGAACCTGGCAGGAGGCAGAGGCACGGAGCAGCCATGTGGAGTTTGGGCAGAGGAGCAGTGAATGAATCACAGTGACACCTTTCCCTGAAATACCTTTCCTGTTGGAATCCTGATTGCCCTTGGAGCCAGTGCAAAACCAATATGCTCCTGGTTTTCTTGGATTTCACCAGATAAGGATAAAAAGGGTCTCATTCTGCTCTCTCTTTGTTCTTCTGTGGTTTATTCCTGAGGACATCAGGAGGGCTTCCTCAGATTTATATCAGCAGGAAATCAAACTCCATCGTGGGCTAATCACAGCATCCAATTAGGCATTTCAGTGTCTTGGCTTTTAAATAGTTCAAGTGGAAATGGGAGTAAAAATATCCTGCACAATCTCAGAGCACTAAAAATCTCTCCAGTATCCATAATCCCCACACCAGAGTGTGCCACAGTGGCATAGAAAAGTCAGCATAAATCATAAACCACATTAATATTACCAGTTATATCAGACCACTCTTTTCCTGATGTCTGATATTTCACAGAATTTAATGATCATTTTCTCCACACCTTGAAAGAGCTGGGTATTAACATAGCAATATAATCATTAAAACAGCTTGTCCAAAACTTAGAATAGATCCTCAGGTATAATTGTTGCCTCTGTTGACCCTTACTGAGGAAAGGGATTTAAACATACTGTCAAATATAATCCTCTATTTTAAAAGGATCTCAGAAAAACGAGGGAAACTAGAGAAAGAGGGGAAGAAAGGAAATATTCCTGCATGATATTGCCTTAGGCACTGGGATCCAAGGCCATGGGGAAAGTCCAGAGAGGCAATGAACCAGTCCAGGCTGTGAGCTGGGTTCTGGTTCATGGCGAGGAGGACTGGGAATGTTTATAGTGCATTATCTCATCTGCTTGTGTCAGTGTTCTCCACACCAGCGCCTGCCATCCCCTGGCCTTCCTTCCCTCCTGGAGGAGGGAATTATCCGTGCCTGGCATTCAAGGCAGGACACTCCATGCAAACTGCAATCCATGTTTTCATTTGCTTTCAACGCGGCCTCCCCCGGGCAATAAGGGAAAAACGAGTGGTGGAGGGGTCAGGTAGATATGTCAGGATGTAATTCACCTCATTTCCTTCTTTGGCTGTGCTGGGTTTGGAAACTTAAAACTTTTTATTGTGTAACCTTTGGTGTGGGCATATGCAGGGAAAGGAGCTGGGAGTGCTTGGACACACTCTTGGGCTGTTTGCTTTAAAATACCCTCACACTTAAATGTTTTCTCAGCACCACAGCTGCCCAGAATTGATTGGGAATTCCATGCAGCTCTTTGTATGGAGGGCAGAGAGGGGAAAACATTGTGACAATGGTGGCAAGACATTGCTGTCACCCCCTCCCACCCTATAGCTCCAAATCTTTGGGGTTGCCTGCACAGTGGTAGGAAAGGACTGTGCACAACTCAAAGCTTTTTAGGGATGACTTTGAATTTTTTTTTCCCCTGATGGCCTCTTCTGTGTGAAAGCAGCCATTTTTTTCACTTGGGAGAAGCAGGATGGAGCTGGCTGATGTCTCCTTTTGATTCCTTGCCATCACCAGTGTTTACACAGGATGTATATCCATGGCCTTTCCCAATATCCTGACAACTATATTCATCTATATTCATGTACCCCTCCTGAATATGCAACACAGGTAATTGCTTTGTCTACAGCAGCTCTGGAAGGAGGTGTATTGCAAAGTGTTCTTGCAAAAAGAGGAGAGGAAAAGGAAAAGGCACCTTGAAATGCTGTGAAAAGAGACAATTTAAGGACATCAAAATGGTGTGAAAGGAATTAGCAGGAGCCAGGGTGAGAAAGCTCATGACAAACTATTCCCCCAGTTCCAGCCTCTCTCCCTGACTGTGGTTTGACAGCAGTGCCAACAATTAGAGCTCATTCACCTTCTACCTGCTGAAAATCACTGTGCTCTACTCAATTCCTGTGCCTGGAAAAAATCATCTGAAATACAAAAACCACGCCAGGAAATTCACCTTCCGCATTTCTGCAATTGCATTTAATTGTTCTTGCTCTTGCTTGAGGAGACAGGCCCTGTTTAAAAGCACACAGGAAGGGTTCTGAAGTGAAATGCTTTGACTTTCTCTTTTCTGAGGAGCCCTCTGTGGGGTGCAGACCCGAGGAGAAGCAGAGGTGGCACCAAGAGCCCAGGTGAGATCAGTCCCACCCTGTCCCCTGCTCGCTGGGACAGCAGGAGGGAGGTGCAGCTGCCCCTCAGTGTCCTCCAGCAACATTTCCTCATTGTCCCATCCCATATTTCATTTTCTGACATCATCTAGAGATGTAATTTCTCTTTCCTTCCACAGATCTTGAGCAGAAGAGCTGGTGAACAGAGCAGAGGTGGTTTTGGAGTGATGCTCCCCATGAGCCCCCTCCCTGTCCCTGTGTCCCCTCTGTCTTGGGGACATCAGTCCTGGCAGCACCAACTGCTTTCAGCTGATTAGAGCTGAGTCAACAGCTCCAAATTCCCAATTTTTAGGCTAAATTCCACTCCAGAAATCCCATTTACAATCCTGTACGTTTTATCTCAAGCACTGTAGCAAAGTGCACTGTTGTCCAGGCATGAGGTAAATTTTAATGGCAGAATTAACGCCAAACCACTCAATACATCTTTAAAATTAACTCATTATCATAACGCTGGAAAATAGAACATTGATCCACTCACACAGCAATCCAAAGGGCCCAATTTTATTGTCTTCTTCAGACAATTTACTGGAAGTTGTCACTATAAACTTAAAAACCAAAGCACTGCAGAATGCTTGAATGTTCAGAACTGAGGGAGAAAATGAATTACAGTAAAAACACATGAAGTTGAGGGCTGCAACATATTATGAAAGTCTTCTCAAATATAGAGTTCTACAACTTGCTTTGATTATATTTGCACATTGATGCTTTTGATGGGGAGAAATGGCTTTGACTGTAAATATGCACCCATTAAAAATCCATATTTAATCTTCTCCCTAGCTTTTGGGGAAGCAGGATGTGCACTGTGAGATATAGATATATATTTCTATATATGCACAACACAGATCTAGAAGCAGGGATAATTTTCTCTGCCATTTTGATCATTTTGAGAGGAGAATTATTTTCTCCAACAATTTGCTCCCATTGAGGCTGCACTGTTTTCGCTTGCAGTTTGCTAAACATCCCCATCCAGCAACACAATATGAGGGATTCATAAATCATCATATTTCAGATAACTAATTGACAGAAATCTGCCCCCAGAGGAGTCTTGGAGTTTCAACAGCTCTTTACAATGAAGGACTCTCTAACTGGGAGCTAGAATCTGCTTGAGCTTTGAACCAAGGTCAACACTCAGGTCAACAAATGGAAGTTTAATCAGCCCAACATGGAGACAGATTTCATGGTAAAAGCTGCTTTATTGAGTAACGTGCTGCTCAGCTCTGTGTACTGGGGAAGGCACTGCATGTGGGGAGAGAGGAGCCTAAATCACCCAAACCCAAACAAGATCACAGAATCATCAAAATCAGACCTTAAATCCCATCCAGTGCCACCCCTGCCATGGCAGGGACACCTCCACTGTCCCAGGCTGCTCCCAGCCCCAATGTCCAGCCTGGCCTTGGGCACTGCCAGGGATCCAGGGGCAGCCCCAGCTTCTCTGGGCACCCTGTGCCGGGGCCTGGCCACCCTCCCATGGGAATTCCTTCCCAACATCCCACCTAACCCTACTTTATTTGAGTTTAAAACCATCAAGTCATTCCAAAACAACCAAACTCTGGAAGGAGAGATGGTTTGTGTTGATCAAATGAGAGCTGCAAATCAATAACAAGTAAAAATGTTCCCTTCACTGCCAACCCTCCCCACAGCTCCTCGTGCTCTGAGCACAGGTAAATCCCTGGAGAAGCCTGGAAAACATCCCACTGGATTTGCTGGAGCAGCTGTTTGAGCTGGATGTGTGCTGGAGGAGACACCTGTAATGCAGATGGCAGGAAACCTGCAAAATATGTTCACTTCCATATTAATTGTTTTTTTTGCATCCCCAGGTGGGGTTAAAAAAAAAAATTAAATTGTTCTGTAATTACATTGAACAAATTACAATCCATTAATTTGCATTCCTAATTTTGACACACAGCAAATTTTGTAATTTATTTTCTTTGTTGTCTTCTGTACACAACACATTCCAAAATGAAGTAAGACTTTTAGAGGGAAAAACTCTTTGTCAGAGGTTATTACTGAGATCTGACATGTCTAAACTTCTAGGGATGGAGAACCTACTACAGTCCCTTGAAAATTGTCATAAAAATTAACTGTAAATCCTGAATATTTAGCTTGAACTTCCAGCTATTTTGCCTGGTTGCTCTCTGGCTAGACTGGCAGTGTGTTATTTAGAATTCCCCTTCTCCAGACTAAGCTTAGCCCTTGATCTTTGCTTTACCAAGAAAAAAACACAACAGCTCAATTAGCTCCCTGTCTCTGCCCTCGAGGGCATGTTTCCAATCCTTTCATCGTTCCCTGGTACATATCTGATCCCATTCCAATTTATCAGCATCTTCCTTGGGCAGTAGCCAACACAGAGGGACAGAGCACTGAAATAGTAGAATAGTCTGTCAGTAATTAAAATCCCTCCTTTTGCTTTATCTGAGGAACCCAGAATCTGCTCTGGCTGTGGTGTCTCCAAGGGACCACGTGTTCAGCCCTTATCTGTTGTGATCACAACAGGTTTGGTTTTTTTTGGTGACTGCTCCTCCAGGTGACTTATACTGAATTTAACTAAGCTTCAGCATTAATTTAAGTCCTGTGAGTTAATGAGTTCATTTAAACTGGAGGGAGAAGGAGGACGAGCAAATGAAGAAGGAGGATGAACAAATGAAGAACCAGCACAGCCGAGAGGGTGTGAGGCTCAAACCTGGGAACTTCCTGGAGCAGGGATGGGGTGATGGGGATGATGGGGCTGTATCTGTCCTTGCAGCCTCCAGAATTATGGGAATGAACTGTCTGTAGGGGAGTTTAGGCTGGATTTTGGGAGAGGTTCTTCCCCCAGAGGGTGCTGGCACTGCCCAGGCTCCCCAGAGAATGGGAGGCTGCCAGAGCTCCAGGAGTGTTTGGAAAACCCTTCAGGGATGCCCAGGGTTGTCACCCTGTTCTTTTGAGTTCTTCTAAGCCTTCTGATGTTTACATTCTTGTAATGAACTTTCTGACGCTCTTTTCTGTAAATACTTATTGTTTGGCATTCTTTTCTGGAGGAGGAGAAATTTAATAAACTGTTGGTTTGTCCAGAGTCATTGGAGAGGTGACACTTTCACCCTCCAATCCACTGTCACTTTTGGAAATCTATAAATGTTGGAGTCAGAATTAAACTTCCCCCTTTTTCACCTTGGAGAACCCAGTGTCTGCGTCTTTCTGTTTCATGTCCTAGAGTGACACAGGGTGGGATTGTTGGGGGGTCTGTGCAGGGCCAGGGGTGGGGTGAGCCTTGTGGACCTTTTCCAGTTGAAGATATTCCATGATTCCATGTGGATTCAGCTCCCTACTTCTCATGCTGTGACCTTGAACAAGTCTCTTCAGCTCCTTGTTTCTCCC
The DNA here is from genome assembly GCA_013400635.1 of Hypocryptadius cinnamomeus. Classification (NCBI taxonomy): domain Eukaryota; kingdom Metazoa; phylum Chordata; class Aves; order Passeriformes; family Zosteropidae; genus Hypocryptadius; species Hypocryptadius cinnamomeus. Next base: position 19,130 of record VYZP01054916.1, read on the forward strand.
TTCCCTACCCGTGCGATGCAGAGGATAATATTCCTCGTAGCACTGGGGGAGTTGGGAGGATAAATAGATTAGAAAGATGAGCCAGATCATAGCTTTATTTCCATTTACAATGTATAAATGTATATGAACACACTTTCTCTCTTCTGCCCAAGCATAAAATGAAACATTTAGAAGGTAAGATCCAAAGAATTTCATTAAGAATCCATCGCAAATTGCAAATGACACCTCATGGATTGGAATGTGAATTGTGAGTTGGGTGTTGCAGAAGTGTAAAATTATTCCATAAATTATCTATGACAAAGTCAAAAAATGTATCAGTCAAAGAATGTATCAGTAAAGCCATCGTTTATTTTTAGTTCCTCAAACTGTGCACAGCCACATGTATAATACAGCAATAATTATTCCACTGCAACTTGGTGAACTAAAACCAGAAAGGCACCATGAAAAGTAAAAAATAATATGAAATTCATTTGTGAAATTGTGAGATTTCTGCTGATGATGTCTTTGAAAGCACATTAATGTTACATTAATGAGTCTCCTCTATCATGCAGAGAGATTATGTGGTTCTAGCTCACATATTTTCACATTTTAATACTCAGATGAAGATTCTCCTCATATGTCAAGGGATGGGATGGATGCATGGATGGTACCTCATCTATCCTTCATAACACTTGGGACAGAGTTGATTCTGCTGAATTTTATGCTGAGCTGAAGTTCAGTTTAAGAGTCCAGGAAATGGGTTAGAGAGAAAGGTGGATGAGCAGAAAGTAGAGTTGGTTTCTCCCTCTCTTCCAGTCCTTTGTGAGCTGCAGGATGGACCTGGATGTCTGCGGACACATTTCCATTGTCTTTAGCTTTCATCGTTAAGTAATTATCCAAAAATCACGAAATCCATGGTTTGAAATCCTTTGAAGGTTCATTTAAACAGTCTGGTGCTGTGCCATTATCAGACAAACAAATGAGACAATTAATGGGTTTAAAAGAGATTAATTATATTAAAAATTATGGACCCATCTGGAAAGACTCCCTTGGCATGTGAATGAGGAGTGTGATCTTCCAAAACCTGGTGTGGTGGGATGGATCACTCTTATTCCAAATAATCCAAGTTGTCCAGACTTGGTGTTGACAAGGTGATGATCATTTAAAGCATGGATTCCATGATCTCAGAGGTCTTTCCAACCTAAATGATTCTGATTTATACCAGATCACAAAGAATTTGATGACATCAATATCAAAGGCCACGTAAATATTTACACACTTGGAAATCTCCCCCCATAAATGGAATATTAATTTAATCAATGGCACCAGGAATAGTCTGAACATCATCCTACATTGAAATTTTCATATTCAGCCTGTTCTGAACAACTACACTGATGCTCCTTAGAAGTATTTGCATGTTTGCAATTATTCAGCTGCAATTTTCTTCAATCCTAAGGAACAAGGCATGACATTTTTCCACATTAAGATAAACCGAGCACGTTAGTCAAGTCCTACAATTTTTTGCATTGCACTGTTTATAATATTAATAGCTGTGCTTTAAGAAGTTCACTATTGAACTGTCAGGAATGATTTGCTACCAGGTGTTAGCATAATTTGCCAGCTGTCATATTTTAATAATTTTTATTTGCCTAAAATCTGACACTTAACTTTAGTTGGTAAATCAAGACATATAGCAGCACTTATTTGATGCTACAGTAGCTAAGGGTGGAAAAAAAATGTGTGTCCTACAAGTGATATTTGTATTTTCAGGCAGAGAACAGATTCTGAAGTCCACTGTCATTCATAATTCACAGTGAATTGCTCCTGCTCTCCACAAAAGCTGTTTTTATTTAAGTAGTTCAAGCAGCTGCTGCAGGCTCTTGTTCAAGTGCATTTTCACTCGTGTGAGGAGTTCCAGCAAAGCTTTTCAGCTGGATTTGGTGAGGAAAAACTACTCCTCATAATAATGAGAGTACAGACCGAGATCTCGTGCTCTGTTATCATTGTTCTTAAAGTCACAAATGAATTCAAGGCTGCTCTGTTGTTGCAAGTGCATGTCAAGTGTTCTTAAAAGTCTGCATGAACATGAGATGAGGCTGTAACTAATTAATTATCAATACCTGAACAATGAGAAGGACACAGATGAATACAGATGCTTGTGAGATGAGCTTGGATTTTTTTATTAGTATTCATATTTACTTGCATGTCAGATAAAAGATAAGTGTGTGAAAGGCACATTTTGGTATTAGAAAAACACTTGATTTTTCCCATGAAAAATCATATTTTGAGCATTCACTCCACTTGTTTTGGATAGAAATATTATCTTCTCTACCGTGGATTAAAAGGTGATTGATTACATGCAACGATGAAAAAAAAAATTATTAAATTGCAAAGAGTTTTATGAGTTTCACCAGCAACTCATTGAATCTGATTTTATTACCTGATATTTTTGACCTAAAAAACTCCGGAATCAATGACATGGGAATGCAGAAATGTGCTTTTGTAGTAAAAAATGGCTGTGGAATTTAAGGCTGAAAATAGAGAAACATCACAGAACTGATAGGAAGAATTTCTTTCTGGCATGGTTTCATTTAGGATACATGTGTAAATATGATATGTTTTTATATATATATATATATAATATAGACTCATTAAAATGCACTGACTCATGAAAAAAGTGGAATTGCAGATAGAGAAATATAGACAAACTTGTGGATAGTTACAGAATAGGGAACAGAAAGGAGACATCATTATTTGAGAGTCATAAATTGAATAATAAGAAGCAGAAAATTAGAAAAAAGCCATGGGAAAACTTCCTCAGAGTGGAAGAGCAATTGGTCGGCTGCACCTTTTGAGATTTTTAAACCCAAATTCCATTGCTTTTGGATCATTGTCCCAGCTTTTCATATCTGTTTGCATGTGGGTCAACACAATGAGCCTTTAAATATCAGAATTATTGGCTGTAACTGTTTACAGTGATACCACAACTGGGGTAATTAATGTGGATTCATGAAGATTTACATCAGAGAGTTTAGCAATCTTTCTAAATATTAATATTACACCCGAAGTTCTCCTAAAATAATCTTTGTGGTTCATCTTGCTGGTCAAAGAATAATTTTCAAAAGGCCTCTGAAAACCTCAGCAGATGGTGAAGGACAAGGTTCCCATCTTTTCCTAAAAAAAGAAAGAACTTCCATTCTTAAAAAAATTTTTGTCTTGTCTCTTGTTTGAATATATCTTGGTTCAACTTCCACTTTGATGCCTTTTCAATTAAGGATCTTCCCAGTATCCAGTAGAATTCTCCCTTGTGAGGTGGCCTGGAGCAGGAGCCTGCCCTGAAAATGGGGAGCAGCTCCTGGTGGGTTCTGAAGGAGCTTCAGTGCCCTTTTAATGAGCCCCCTTCCAACAGAAACCAAACCAAACCAAACTCTTGATATCTCACAGAGAATAATTTTCCTCCCCGGAGGAATTTGTGGGTTTTTTCCCCCAAATTCTTTCCACCAGTACTGGAATATCTCCAGAGAAACCAGCATGGGTTTACATCCCCTCTGCTGCCAGGAACATGGATCCTTTCTGCTGGTGCATCCTCTCAGAGCTGTTGTTCTTTTGCTGTGTGGAAAGCTAAATCATTTACCTTGGGATAACTCACCAGGTACCAACCTAAATTTAGCAGATATGGCCTCATTCTTGTCTTCTAAATACATCTTTGAACCTGAGCTTATTAAACATTCTCCTTCTGAGGAAGAGGTGAGTGAGGGATCCAGAATGCTCTTTATTATTTCTCTGCTCTCATGATTATTTACCTGCACATCAATCTTCGTGTCATCTGAAACTTTTACCAGCCAATCATTACTGAAAATGATTAATAGCAGTAAGCAGATACCAGCAGAATCCCAGCTCTACACTTAATTATGATTCCCCTCTCATGACTCCATTTCAGATCCATTAGCTTGCCCATTTTTAATAGATTTAACCTCTGTTTTATTGCTATTGAGTAATTCTCATTTGTAATCAGAATATTCCCAAGTCTGAGTCAGATACCCTACAAAAGTCAGAGTGGCATACAAGCCATGCTGGTGATGTTATCAGTGAAATAAAACTGGGGTTGTTTGTTTGATGGGACCCTTTCATGTGATCATGTGGAATGACAATCATGTTCCCATCTTCATTTCTTCCTCTTGAATCTTGTATCAGCTTTAATCTCATTTTTTGCCCAGGACTGAGGTCAGGGGAAGTCATTTAGAGGTGCCAAGGTTGTTCTGGCTGTGCATCTGGAGCACTGCCACAGCATTAATGCTCCAACAATCTGTTGGAATTTCTCTAGGATCAATCATGTATTAAAAACCAACATTCCCCTAGGATAACCTCACCTGGCTACAGGATCACCCTCTGTAGATGGTATCAGGGCTGTCAGTTTTAGAATGTTTGTATCTATATGCATTGTGTAACATCCTCAGTAGTTAACAGCTGACTCCTAAATACTCCATCCTCGTATTTCTTTGGAAAGTAGGAGATGTGAATATTTATGGAGCATTTCCCTGCATTGTTATTAACAGCCTTATCACCACTATTGTGAAGTGATAAACCCAGAACACTGCTGGGATTGCTTTTGTACAAAAACCCCTTATAATTGTGTCTGATTTTTCTCAACAGTTATGAGTGGACTTTTCCTGAGGATTAAGCTTTCTTTTCAGCTTACTGTATTTCTAAAGTCCTTCCACTTATTTGTGTTTATATACTGGGGATTTTTTTCACATTTAATATCTGATTTCATTTTATACCTTCCACAGAAGGCACGTTTTGCCCCTGGTTAACAAATCAGCTTAGCAACTTCTTCAAAAATGCTACTTCTCACTTCAATTTTTCACTAGGCAATCTGAAATTTTTCTCTTCCCACATCCCTGTGCAAATTTTTGTGCCTCTCTGGAACCTATGATCGTCAAGTGTTGATTCACTCAAAAAAAACCTTTGGACCATCTGATATGATCATCGTGCACTGCACACCATCGGGATTATCCTGCAATAATGGCCTTGAACATATAGGGCAGAAAAAGAAATTATCAAAGAATTTGTTCAAAAAGAAGAATTCTTTATTTCTTTAGATATTGGGAAGAAATTCCCTATGATGCCCTGGCACAGGGTGCCCAGAGCAGCTGGGGCTGCCCCTGGATCCCTGGGAGTGCCCAAGGCCAGGTTGGACACTGGGGCTGGGAGCACCTGGGATGGTGGGAGGTGTCCCTGCCATGGCAGGGGTGGCACTGGATAATCTTGAAGGTCCCTTCCAACCCATGCCACTCCATGACTGTAGTAAAGTATTGCTTAAAGAATACAAATTTTGGGATGTAATTCATCAGTTAAATATTCTTGCAAACTTCCAAGCCCTGACTCTGCTCTCACTTCTCAGGGCTGTGTGGCTCTCCGTGGGTTACGGTGATGCTCACACCTTCACCAGATTATTTGTAGGATATGGCTTCCTTGGCTCACATATCCAGTGAGAGTTTTACAAACCTGACTGATGAGGACCTGGGAACAGTGCCTGGAAGTGAGGTAGAAGCCAGGAGATATTAACTGAAAGTTTTCAGTCAATAACATTAAGTAGAAAACCCAGCCGAGAAAACCGTCACGTTTTTGGGCAGTTCATGAGGAGAATGAAAGACAAGATTTCAGCTGACAAACTCTTTGTTGTGACTGTTCTTCCAGTTCTCCTTGTAACTGACAACAGGAAAAAAAAGTAGATTCCTTCCACATTTTCTAAGTTGTGACAATGGCTCAGTTATAAAATCACAGAATCATTAAGGTTGGAAAAGTGCTCTGAGATGATCAAGCATCAACCCAACACTGCTGATATGTTGAAATAATTTTGTGGTTTATTATTCCTGCCAGAGTTATGATTTCCTGTGCTAATGATATTTCCACTTGAGAATTATTGCATTTTGAAGAAGTTGCAAAACCTGACACATCTCACCTTGAGAGGAAGAGCTGAAAAACGAAATACTCAGCAGAGTTTGGAGAGGACCAAAAGGAGACACGGAAGCAGGGTCTGTGTTAGGGAAGGATGGATGTCTTCTCCAGATCTGCCACATGGAATCATTAACTTCATCTGGAAGGAATATTTGGGTAAGACAAGGGAAGTTTTTCCCAGTGGGAAATGAGTGAACCAATGGAGGAAACCATGGAGCCTTTGAAACCTTGGGAGCTGGAGGATCTTAGAACCAATTCTGCACCAAACACCACCAGCAGCAGGGAGGAAGGAGAAGGGATAAATCAGGTGACTTCTGAGGATGAACCCAAAGTCCCTTCAGAGCAATCTTCTGATTTCATGTTCAGGTTGTTTTTCTAGAACAAAAGCCCTGGCAAACCAAGCAAGGAAAAATTATTTCAAGGCTCAGGAACATTTATTGCCAGCTACAAAAAATGACACGTCATAAAAAGTTAGTTAATATATTAAATATGTCATTATATTTATTATAACAATTAAAATAGCAAAAGCTTAATAACTAATGAACATTGAGAGAACTTTGCTTTCAAATAAATTTGGCGATAAAGAATTGTTTTTGACAACAGCATTTATCATGGCCTACCTAGAGCTGTTGTAGCTGTTTGTTGTACTTAATAAACAATGATAAATATATCTTTGTGCAGGAGAGTAGCTTAAATGTGTGTTGTGCAATCTTCTTGAGAAACTGTAGCCAAGACTAATTAAATGATTCTAATTAAAATTGTGTGGCTAGAAAGGAAATTAATGGCTTCATTTGTACTATTTGTTTATTTCATTGTCAAGTGTACTGGATATAATTGCAGTGCAAAGAAGAAATCATCAAAATTATTTTTTCTTCTGTTGGTTCCCTGTTCCATCAATTTATTGTAGAGGCTTCATTTTCTCTATCTTTAGAGGGAAACAATGCTGACAAAATGTGAAACCTCAACGAAGTTATTTTCTTGTTTGGAGCTGTTAGATGGAGAATACATTTATTGAACAAAGTAAAGGTTAAGCTTCAATTAAGCATTCTAAATATATTTTGTGAGCTATTGAAAAGCCATAATGTCTCAGCCCACATGGTTCACTGGAAGCTTGGAACAAAATAAATGAGAATAGAAGCAGAAGGAGTGCTCAGATGGTGAATCTCTAACACGTGGCTTACAAAAGAATGTGGTGTTACTCCTACCATCTTTTATGGACAGTTTGTATCAGAAAAAGTTGGCAAAAAAAAATCCTTATTAATGATATTTTCCTTTTTTAGCTGCAAACAGAGTCTCAGACACAAAAGCAGAAGAACACCTGATCTTTTCCCCAGGATGAAGTTTACATTTCACCACTTCTGTGGGGACTCCTCAGATCCAGGGAACAATAAATCAGATTATTGATCCAGCTCCTACAGGCAGCTCCGCATTCTTTTATGTGTGTCTGGAAAACTGCAGATTGGAGCAGCCTCCTTCTCCTTCTCCTTCTCCTTCTCCTTCTCCTTCTCCTTCTCCTTCTCCTTCTCCTTCTCCTTCTCCTTCTCCTTCTCCTTCTCCTTCTCCTCCTCCCTGTCCACTGCAGGGAGCTGGGGAGGGACCAACAGCATCCTGCAAGAGAGGAACTCCACAGGTTTCTTTCAGGACACTCAGCACTGCTCAGGTAATTCCTAATTCCCTCTAATGAACTTGAACAGAGGCAGAATTGTTTGAGAATTTTATTCCAACTGAAAGATTCTGAAATTCAGGAGCTTAAAATATGTTTATGTTTGGGCTGGACTGTGCTCCTGGAATTTGTTTCTTTGCCATGTCAACATTTCCTACAGAAAGCAGATGTTCTTTGCGGAAACTTCTGATTAATCAAAAATACAGTTTCCCTTTTTAAATTTGTTTCAGTTGAGCAATTTTGACAACTGAACCATAGCTAAATCCTTTATGCTGAAAATAAAATCCGTCTTTATGTTTTTTGTCTAAATGTGCTTCAGCAATGCCATACACAAACTAAATTTTATAGCCCTGATAAGTGGAAAAATGTGGGAAATGAGAGTATATTTGAAAATGCTTCCATTAGGGGCGTTTGTTAAAGCTGGCTAAACTAATGGCTTATTTTCTGCCTAAATCAGAGAGATTAATCTATAACTTTAAAATCAGAACAAAAAAGAACTCTGCTGAAACATAAAGTCTCGAGTAAAACAATTCTCCTCAAGGGCAGGAGACTCATCATCCTTCCCGGGGAGTGCTTTTGTTTCCCTGCACTTCTCTGCACTCAGAAATGCCAGTGCTGGATGGAAACGCGTCATGGCCTCGTGCTGCTGGTGTGGCACTGGGCTCTGGGAGATCACCTCGGCCTGGAGAGCTCTCCAGAGGCACTCCAAACACAGGAGTGAAGTGCTGAGGGAGCAGCTGCAGCCCTGACTTGGTGTCATGGTGAGATATGAGGTCAGGTAATGAGTGGAGCTGTGGGCCTGGCCCTCGCCCTGCCTGCACAAACCATGGGGCGCTGCTGCTGGACTGGTTTGGACTGGAACCCCAGAGCTCTCACTGGGCTGGGTCCTGCCTGTGCCACTGCAGGGTGAAACGTGAAGGGGAGAGCCTGATGTCTGCCCTGAGCAAGGTTTAGAGGTTTGGGTTTGTGCCTTCTCTGGTTTGGCCCCATGGGCTGAAGGCTGCTGTGCGGCCGGAGTGGCTGTCACCAGCTCCTGGTGGCATTGTCTTGTCCGGCACTGCCCAGCGGGGTCATTCCTCATGGACAGCTGTGCCTGGAGCTGGGGATGAGCAATGAGGAGAGGCTGAGAGAGCTGGAAAGGGGCTCAGACTGGAGAAAAGGAGCTCAGGGGGACCTTGTGGCTCTGCACAGCTCCTGACAGGAGGGGACAGCCAGGGGGGTCGGGCTGTGCTCCCAGGGAACAGGGACAGGAGGAGAGGGAACGGCCTCAGGCTGGGCTGGGGAGGCTCAGGTTGGACATCAGCAGGAATTTCCCCATGGAAAGGGTGCTCTGGAACTGCCCAGGGAGGTTTGGAGTGCCCATCCCTGGAGGTGCCCAAGGAATTCCTGGAGGGGCACTGAGTGCTCTGGGCTGGGGGCAAGGTGGGCATCGGGCACAGCTGGGACTCGACCCTGCAGGTCTTTCCCAAGCTCAGTGATTCTGTGATCCTGTGGTCAGGAATGGTCAGGGGATGTGCCTGGGTGTCACACCCCTGACCCCACTGATTTGTAGGCCCACACAAGGCCCTGCACAGTGTGCAGCTGCCTCCAGCTGCAGCGTGGGTTAAGTTGGCTGCTTCATCATCAGTGTCATGTTTTATTGGGGCAATCACTGTGCTATCAGCAGCTGCAATGCTCTGAGGACAGAAGCACAGCAAGTTCAGCAAAGACACTACTTTTTATTAGATCAGCTGATGTAGCTGAAAGAAAAGCAGACAAGATCTTTATTTCCCATGGGAAACTCGCTTTGGACGTGAAATAGAGGTCTTCTGTTTCCCATCAATACACTTCCAGAAGTTCAGGGTCCTGGATCTGGGTGGGCGGGCAAAAATAACAGAAAATTAAATAAAATGCACGACAGATGACTGTGGAGGTGTGGAATAGCACCTTTATAAAGCCAGATTCACCTTCTCTTTCCCTGTGATGTGATGCTCACATGGTTCTACCTCCCACATGTGCCAGGCAGGAAATTGCCAGATGCAAAGTGAGCCATAAACTTTCTTTGAGTCATTTGTGAAGGTGCCAACCGACAAAAAAATCATCTGCAACTCTCAAGAGAAAGGCTGTGGTTCTGTGTTACCAACTCCTGCTCACAGGGGTAAAAAGGTGAAGCTGAGTTATCCAACCTGGTGATGTTTTCTTATTAATTAAAGTTATTGCACTAAATATATTTTAATGGCAGAAGGGTGTAAGCTACACCATACACGGCCAGGAGCTGTTTTCCACCAGCTGTGAGGATTCATTGCACAATAACATTGAGAAGGTCTCACTCTTTGCTTGTTGTGAGTAGTTGTGGTGAGCTGCAGCAGTAGAAACACACAAGGGTTGTTAAGTTCCTTAAAAAAGAATACAAAAACATTACTACAGGACCTCCCTGCTTTGGCTGGAGAGCCTGAGACAACTGATTTACTTCATAAAATTTTTCCCTTTTAATTGCCTGAAAAGTGTCCAAAATTAAACAAATTCATTTTTTTAAATTCTTTTTGGCTTGATTTATTAATCTGCTTGCTACGTGTCATTCTTCAATGAATATTTCATACAAGCCAGCTTCAGCGTGGGTATTGTTTTTTCCTCTCCACTGTGAAGATTCTTTTGAGCATTTATTATTCACATTCAATAGTGCAATGGGCTGATTTGACACCTGGGTCAAATGGAGGCTTCAAAAAGCCACAGACCACTCTTTCCTTGAGGCCAGGCATGGCAAACATCCCCAGTTTGAGCCGTGGCTGTGAGGGGTCAGCAGGAGCTCCCAGGCTGGTACAGTTCAGAATATTCTGCTCTGAGTATGAACCCAGAGCTATTTTGGGGCAAAAAAAGACCCCCATTTTCTATGGATACCCCTCCACGAGAGCATCCTACAAGACAAAAAATCCCTGGTGTTTAGGATACAAATCCTGATGCCACAGGATTGAAAGGCCAACACACCTTGCTGTAGGATCACCTTCCCCTGACCCCACCAGGAACTTCTGCCCCCTTCCCTGCCTTGTTTTCAGGAGGGAACAAAGAGGACTCAAAGGAAAAACTGGATTTTCTTAAGAGCCAGCATTACTTTTCCTGGCTTCTTTAAAAGCATCAGAGGCAACTTTGCCAGCTGCTTGGCTCTAAAAAGAACAGCAGGGATCAGATGAAAAGAGGACACTTGCTTTTAATTGTCTCTTTCCCTTCTCCCCACCCTTATTTCAGGGCAAGATTGCCCAGCAGAGTGGTTTTTTCTTTACATGATTTTTTTTCTCTGATTCTGGATGACAGTATATTATAAATCCAGCAATCTTGCCTATGGAGCAAGTAAAAAATGGAAGGAAGCAAAATGTGCAGAATTAGTGAGCTTGCTGTTAGGCCTGAAGTGCAGGTGTGTGTGTGTGCCACGTCTCCAGTTTTGTGCCTCTGTAGGGAAGGGGCACTGGAATAACCAGGGAATACTGCTGTGCAGAAAAGTAGGAAGCTGCCTGAGTATTAAATGAGAGGAAAATCAATGCAGTCCAAAGGTTGCCTCCAAGGAAACAAAACAGCATTTATAGCTACGTCTGTCTTGCTTCTTTTTGCCTGAAAACGCTGCTTGTTTGGCAAAACTCCTCCAGGATGGAGGCTGAGCTCCAGCATGGATGGCAGTATTTTGGCCACAGGGTATTGTTTCTTCGTGTCCTGGCCAAAACACTTCCATGTGCTCTCCAAAATGAATTTTGGCCAATATGAGCCGATTTGGCTCAAACAGCAGGTAGGAAATGGTTAGTTGGATCAGGGGGAGAAGGTGGAGCAGGAAAGAAGTGGCCATGGAGGAGACCCCACTGTCCCATGCTTGGAATTCTTCAGCCATCACACCCAACAGGACTGACAGGGTGGATGGTTATCAGGGACAAAAGGGTCCCCACATCCCTCAATCTCTCTCTCTGTCATCCCTTTCCCCTTTAGCCTCCTTGTCCCCAGTTCTGGGGTAACTGGAGCTTGTGAACTGGTTTAGGCTTCCTGGTTGCCATGTCTGGGCCACCCACCTGCCAAAGTTCACGGTCATGGTTTGCTTCCCCCCTTCATTTCCCAGGGGGAATGAAATGTGCTGGAAACTGAAAAACCCAATATCAATTTCCTTCTATCCTTTTATTTTATTTGATTCAAGATTCAAGGACTGTGAAACATTTCTCCATTGCTGGGCCTCAGAGCAAATTTACATTTTATTACATAGATCATATTTTTTCCCTCTGTGTTTATGACCATGGACAGCGAAAGTGAGAGAATGAAGAGAGAAATAAATATGTATACATGAGTAAAAGAAATTACATCGCTCACTAAAGCTGCCTCAATGTCACAGCTGAAAACAGGCCCCTGTTCATATGCAGCTCACAGGTAACACAAATTTTCAGAAGCATTTTTAATACAGATGATGTATCACCTAATTACATAATCACAGGATGCTTTGTAATGGCTCAGTGATTTGGGGGAGATAAAAACTTCTCTGGCAAGCTTCATGTGATCATAAGCTTTAAAACTCCAGAGGGGATTGCCAGGTTCTATATATGTTTTTGTCAGCTTTTTAATTTGATATTTCCCTGAAATCATTAGACTATAATGGGCTATAAAGGAGGAAATGTTCTTTGGTTTTTGTTTTTTTTTTTAATGCAAACACCTAAAATAGATTACCAAAATAAAAGTTAGTTAAATTTGATCTAAAAGGCCAAATTCATCTTTTTCTCTCTGGATAAATAGTTCTAAGATAGTAAAAGTGTTAGGGGAAAACTGAGAAAATACAGTAAATGGAACAAAGTCCATCAGAGGCAGGAATGAATGGATGATGTTGTGGTACAAATTGGCACTTCATCATTTCAGCTTAGGACAAGTGCAAGGTAGAATGAGGTGGTTTTGTAAAGGTCAGGTCCTACTTTGTGACCTTCTTGCTCAGCTGTTCAGTTGTGTGAATAACCCCTCCAGGGCCATGGGCTGGGAGAGCCACAAGTGCCAAATCTGTGTCATTCAGCTGTGGCCAAGACCCTTCTGCAACTTTAAATGTAATGCTGGTTTTCCCATGTCACACTGTGCTGTAGCTCCTCTCCGCTGCTGGGTCACAGCCCTGAAGCTGCCTGAAGAGAAGCTTCCTGTGTCCTGTGAATAATTGACTTTAAACGGCACAATGCCACCCTAGGACACCTTGGAATCAGGACTTCTTATAGGATCACAGCATGACAGAGTGGCTTGGGGTGGAAGGGACCTTAAATCCCACCCAGTGCCACCCCTGCCATGGCAGGGACACCTCCCACTGTCCCAGGCTGCTCCCAGCCCCAGTGTCCAGCCTGGCCTTGGGCACTGCCAGGGATCCAGGGGCAGCCACAGCTGCTCTGGGCACCCTGTGCCAGGGCTGCCCACCCTCACAGGGAACAATTCCTGCCCCATATTTAATCTAACCCTGCCCTCTGCCAACTGAACAAACATTTTTGTGTAACATGAGCCCACAAACATGAATCATTCTCATCAATATGACAGCACACAGGAACAGGGGGATGAACACCTGAAATTAAGCTCCTTGAGCCTGATAAGGACTCAGATCCCTGGGGCTCCCCATGACCCTGGGGGCTGCAGCCAGAATTGCCAGAGGTGTCCCAGCACGTCTCCTGCAGTGAGATAAATAAATAAGTAGGGAGGTAGATGTTGAACTATCTCTGTGGAAGACAGTTGTTATCTGCTTTGACTGATAGTTTAATTAACACTGAAATTAGTGGGTTAATTTGGGGAGGGAGAAGAGGAGGATTCCAATTAATGGATTGATAGCATTGAGGTATATATTTGCTAGACACTTGCTTCCATGAAACCCTGAAATGACCCAGTAAATCATGCCTGATCCTAAATGATTGAAGGTCCCTCCTCCTTTTGAGAGAAGCCAAAATCAAGCTGCCAGCCTGGCAGACACCAGGCCAAGTCCTTGTCCCCTTCTGTCCCTTCCATGGTGGGAATGACACTTCATTGTGCAGGAGCACAGAGCTCCAGGGCTCAGCTTCCTCACTGCTGTTACACATCTGCTATTTTAACAGAGCTCTGGGAGAGTTTGGATGGGTTTTTTCACTGAAAACAGAAAAAAAAGTCAACGCGCAACTGGGAAATTCACTTCCAATGAGTCTGCCACCGGAGGATCCAAAGGCCTGGCTCCTTAGCAGATATTAAAATGCTGCCACTTTCATCATGGCAAATCAGGAGAACCTGTTCAGTGGAGCAGGATGGGCTTGTTAGTGCATGGGAGCTTAATTTGCTGGTGGATGTGCTGCAGAGCCCTCTGTGCCCTGCTCCCACACCTTCCCCAGCTGGGCATGGCATGGGAAGGAGAGGATGGATGGTGGGATAGCCCTGGACACCACGGACACCACAGCACACACTGAACCTGCCTCTGAACCTTGCCAGCACTGAACATTTAGAGAATTAAAAGTGAGATGTTGGGGGAATTGGATGCTACTTCATCACCCAGATGCATTTCTGCACGTAACTGTGAAACACAAGGCAGCAGCCACGATTATTTCTCCAGTTCCTGATATTAAAGGATTTCTGGGTTCATTAACCAGTCAGGTCTGTAACAGTGTCTGATAAATTGAGTTGCTTTTTGTACAGCTGCATTATCTTCATGTCTTTTCCAGAAAGCGGAATTTTACTGACAAGTGCGTGTCACACTTCCATATCTCACATTGATTTTCCATTAATCTGCATTTCCTCTCGCACTTGGAGGGAAGTAACGCAGAGCTACACGCTGTCCTGATTAACACCTGAGTGCAGCAGCATTTGTGGTGTGCTTGATTATTAATAGAACAAGTGCAGTTAATTGCATTGGTCGAATCGTCCCTGTCACTGATTAATGACTAAGTGCACTCCTTGTGTTTTCAAGATCTGAGGTGGAAAAGAAAAAGCACAGAGATTCATGTACTGTCTGAAAGGATTTTTTTTTTTTTGTGATAAAGACAACTGTTTGGAGAGAGAACATTTGATATCTTATTATAGACTGTAAACATATACCATCTAAAATTAAACAATTTTAGTCTTGGCTTTTGTTGCAGTCATAGGGAAATGTTACTGATGCAACTCAGTGTGATACAAAGTGCTTTCTGAAAGATTTAATATAGTGCTTCTCCTCTGACTGAATTTAATCAAACTGCATTTTAAACAATACCTTGCCAGTCATGAAAATCACTGTAAAATGTAGGAATAAAAGTGTGCCATGTGATGCATTTGTGCTACAGCAGCCTTCTTATGCAGCCTCCCTTCTCAGCAGTTCAGTATATGTTAATACCACCATCTCTCTGAATTTTAAATCTCAGGGAAAAAAAAAAAAAAAAAAAACCCCCCGAAAAAATCCCAAAAATCTCAGANAAGTTCCCCACAGTACTGCTGCTATTTTAAGTTGTCTTCTTTTGCATTCTCAACAATTGCCCTCACTCTTCAATGGTCTTTGTGCAGCAGAGTTAAGTACTTGCATTTTTGAAGGTGAAAAGGAATCAAAATAGCAATAGCAAAAAACCTGAGTCAGAGCACATAATCCTGTGATACAGGGCACCAGGTCCATGGAAAAACACTGTCAAATAACTGGATTCATGATGGGACATGCACTGAATGAAGGAAAATGAAGGCCACAGCTAAGGCAATTGCCACAGGAACACCCAGAATGAAAGGTGCCATTGACACAGAGCACATAATTCCGGAGTTGGTGTGTGTGGAGAGGAGCAAACACAACCTCAGGGGTGTTCTGGCTGAGCCTGATGGACAATGAACCAGAGCCATGGAGCAGCAAGGTCTCTGCTTTCAGTCGTTGTCCTGAGCCTGCTGAGGAGCCATTTTTGGGAATGCTTTAGCATTTTCCCCACTCCATGCTCTCCAGGTGACACCCCTGCCCAGCAGTTGTCCCTGCAGCACGGGTTATCTTGGCTGCTTGGTAACACCTGGGAGTAATTTCATGGATCAAATGGCCACTGCCCTTGGTCTCCATGTGCACAGCTCTCTTCCCAGAATATTCCATAATCTCTTAAAGCCAAGCTGCATTGGGAATGTACCTGATTTCCCACTGCTTATCCAGTGATGGATCCTCACAGCCACAAATCCATTTTTTTGGCACTGTGCTCAGCAAGAAGGCAGAGAGAAAGGTCCCATGTTTAGGACACCTAATGCCTCATCTCCCTGACGAGGGTCATGGGATGGCAAAGGTTTTCTCCTGGATCACACAGCAAATCCTACTCCTGGTGGCACAGGGTGGGAATGTTGGGAGGTCTGCATAGGGCCACAATTTGGACTTGATGATTCTCAGGGATCCCTTCCAGATCAGGATATTCCATGATTCTACGGCCCTCATTTTCTTCTTTCTGTCCATTGTGTTTCCAGGTAAGTTGGGAGAATACATCTGGTTTTTTGGTCATCTCCTGGCCACCTCTATGGACATTCTTTAAGTGACAAACTCACTCCCAGAAGCTGTCAAAGTTCCTATACCAAAACCACCTCTCAGGCCCATTTGATCCTAAAGAGGAATGTACAGGCACAGCAGTGCACAGAAATTATTATTTCTCAGGCTGAAATCTAAACCTGCCTTCTCTCTCCCAAGGAATGCCCTTTCTCCACTTCATAAAATGGTTTGGGTTGGAAGAAACCTTAAAACTCATCCAGTTCCAACCCCCATGTGGTACCTGTGTGATTCTGGTGCCTCAGCACTGTGTGGTGTTATGGGAGCCACACGACAATGAAGAAACTCAAAATAAATGTCAAAAGCTCAGCAGAGAATGACTCAGAGCAGGAGAGTTGGAGGAAGTGGGTGGAGAATTACGAAGTTTCCACACATTTATCAGGCTTAGTCATAATCTCACTGCTGAGAAGCAAAACCATGACAAAAACTGGGGGGGAAGGTGGGGGTGTGAAGTGGCACTCCAGGTGCTTCAGCAAATTGAAAAAACTCAGCCCTGGTGGCACCTCTGGAGTGCAGGTGAGGCAGGAACAGGAAATCTCCGTTGGTTTAAGGTCAGTCTCATCATGGATCTTCCCAAAGGAAGGAGGAGAAGAGCTTCACCCACCTCACCTGGGGACAGGGATGGTTTGGCTTGGGATCACACAAAGCAATGTTCTGGCTTGGTTTCAGCAGCTGCAGGATGAGTGCTGGCATCCCAAACGTCTCCATGGAAAATCAAATTCTCACTGAAACAACATTTCACATTGAAAAAAGATTCTGTTCAGCCAAAAAACCAGAAAACTTTTGTGATACATTCCTCAGAGTATGGACCGGTCCTCCTTGCTTTTTTTGATATCCCTTGATACTTTTTTCACTGGAAAAAATTATCTAGAGATGTCTGAAGAGTTCAGACCTATAGCCACAGCTCCCATCTTCCTGCATAATTCATAGAATCATGGAATGGTTTGGGTTGGAAGACTTCAAAGATCATTTAGTTCCAACCCCCTGCCGTGGGCAGTGCTACCTTCTACTAGAAAATTCAATTAAAACTAAAACTAGAATTCAATCATTTATCTCATTTGCTCCTGACTGATCAAAAATACAATGAAAATGTTTTTTTCTTTCCCTTTAAAAGCTAAGAGCCATCAAGATGCCACAAAAAGACAGCGAGCCACAGTTTGCCTTTTATTGGCCATCTGCCATGCCTGGGATGAGAGTCAATAATGATCTGTCAAACAATTAACACAGCTAATAAAGACTCACCAAGGAACCTACCAGCCACTGATAGCCACCAGTTGGAAAAGAAGGTTCTGGAGCTGTTGGGTCCCACACCTGACACCCAAGCAGATGGAAAAGGCACACGGAGTGGGAGATGATGACTAATGAGGAAAATGTGCAGTGATAATAAGAATTGAGGCAGTAGCCCTGGTTTTGTCAGGTGTGAGGAGTGACCACACCCTGCAGGTGACACAGGACTTGCCAGAACTGCTGAGGTGCCACATAAACCATGGCTCTCCCTGGTGAAATCCAGAGATGTTCTGGCTTTTCTGCTGACATTGAAATTTTCACTTTCATCCTTCCAGCAAAAAGGAGGAGGGTGAGGTGATCTTGAGAAGTTCGGGATCAGGACATCTCAAATCCTGCAGGATTCCCCTCTGATGGATTTTGGGCTGGTTTGGTTACCTGCTTGGGCTTCGTGAGAAGCACAAGTTGCAGAACTGCACCAGCAATTTTTTCATCAAGCCAATAAATTCTACTTGAGCTCCAGCATGACTGGACAACTTGGGGAATCAGGCCATGCATCACTCAGGAATTCCAGATTGATTTTGGAAGTCTGGGTTACAATGACCTGAATATTTACATGTCCAACCTCACGCTGGCTTTGGAGTCCAGCTGGGGACAGCACCACCTGAGAATAACTCAGGTTTTGTGGGGAATAGACTTAATTTGGGGAGAACAAAAGTGTAAGGGAATTGTCGATATTGCTGCTTTTGTCTGAGCTCTCTGCAGGGGTGTGAGAGCTGAGAGAGCCGAATTTCACCATAGCTATGCAAAGAGATCAGTGATTACTGTCCTGCCTTAAATTCAGGGAGCCTGGAGAGATGCTCAGAGAGAAAGGGAAGGTTAAGCAGAAAAGGAAACTGGTGGGTTCTGGTTTTCTGAGGAAGACATCCTCTTTAACTCTGGGATCAGATGAAACAGAGAAGTTTTTGGAGCACTGAGAAAAGGAGTATTTGTATATTTTCTGTTTATGAACCTTTTAGGCTTCTCCTCAATTACCCAAATATATTAGTGAGCGCAGACAAAAAAAAATCAGCCCCAAATTCAGTCTCCATGAAACACTTTTGAATTCCTGACTCCCCCTTCCTGCATTCAAACACAGACAACTGCTGCTGCGGGCTGAAAGGATTCAATGCTTTTGAAATTCATGGAAATTGTGGAGAAATTCATGGGAACTGCTCCCTCCTGTGGAGCAGCTGCTGAGCAGGAGCTGCTCTCCAGGGCCTGGGGTGGCAGCTGTGGCTGCTCCCACCACCTGCATGGTGGCCACCGTGTCCATCACCTCTGTGATGGCCAAGGCTGCCATGGGTGGCTCTGAAATTCCAGTTGCCATTCTGGGAAGGACCACCATGTCCACGTGGAGAGCTCCCCACAGCACCACCCAACAGCAGGCAGGTGGGAAAGGGAAAAAGGAAAATGCTCATCACTCATGGCAGGAAAATTATTTATTCCTCTGCAAGAATGATGCAAAATCCTCGTGTTTGCCAAATCCAGATGAAATGGGGTGGGGCAACTTACAGCTGTCTGATGTGGTCAGAGCAGTGTGGGGTTGTTCTGAGTTTTAAGGTGGGTTTTGCCTTGTGAAAGGCTGGATATAAATGGCTGTAAAATGAAAATATCAGGTTTCACAGCACAGTTTTGTGTCATTATTCCATTCCTGTGGAAGAGGGAGGGCTGAAGCTTCAGGAGCAGGTGAACTGAGTGTGTCCAAGGGCACAATCCCCACTGGCAGTCCTCTCTTGCCCTTATACCTTTTCCAGCAATACCCTGTGCCAGCTCTGCTTTGTTCATAAGAATACATAGTGCTTTAAGGAGCAAACTAAAAATACCCTGATTCAGGGAAAAAAAAATATTCAAATCACAAATGCAGAGCATTTCCAGGGTTTTCCCACACTCCCTTAACAAAGGGGCTGCTCCGTGGGGTGGGACTGATCCTGCCATGGGAGCTGCTGCATCACAGCATCCTCCACTCATAGAATCCCAGTTTATTCCTGAACATCCAGTGCTCCCACACTGCTGAGGGTGGTGGGACAGCCACATCTCACAGGGACTCAGTCCAGGGGCTGGACTGGCTCGTCTCCTCCCCACCTGCAGCTCCTGCTGCTGTCTCAGCCTCCCACGGACACACTCCTGCTTCTCTCCTCCCAGTGAGCATCCTCTGAGCACTCTGTCCTGCTCTTCTCCTCCATTATTTGTTCCTGTGCATGGGGGAACTGGGAATATGCCACTCTAGGAGCAGCCTGGCAGGGAAAGCCATGAAATACAGGTGTGCAAAGGTCACCTTCTACCTCAGCAGCCCATCCTGTCTTACCACGTTTCATCACATTCCAGGTGAGACCATTTGTGGTGTGAATATGTTTGAGGGAGGCTGACAAACATCTCTGGACACATGGAAGTTGTCTGATCACATTAAATATGTCATTATCAGAGTTAGCTTGGATTTCAGAGGTGCTGTGGAGTCTCATCTAAATCAGTTTTCTCCACCCTAAATCAGCAGCAGATCCTGCATGGGTGGGTTCATGTGTAAACTGGGCAAGTCAAAAGGAATGACAGGGGGCAAACTCAGTGAGTGGAAGCAAGGTACTGTGATTTTTCATTCATTTTTCAATTATTCTTTCCAATTTCCCTCCTCTTTCTCTTTCCTCCTTGGGCAGAAGTTAATCAGCACCTTTGAGCATTCGTTTCCCCCATTCCAGAAACTCTGTGGAAAGGTACAAGTATAGAGGCAGAAAAATAATAAAAACTAAAATATATGCTATTGGCATGCCTGTGCCCAGCAGCACAATTTCTGATGTATTCCTGCTCTTGTCAAACACAAAATGCAAATTTAGAAGGATGTGCAAGAGGCAGAAGAGATGAGAACTTAATAAAAATATCTTCTCAGAAGCAATGAAGAGCCCATCATATCAATGTCCCCCAATCCAGTAAAATAGTCTAGACAGAGTTAAAAGGAAGCAAAGCAATTTTATATTCGGGATATGGTGGTAAAAGAGGGAATGGTGGGAAACAAATCAGTGTAAACTCCTGGTTTTGGAGTGGGAGCTCTGACAGACCTCTGGACAAGCTGAGGAAGCAGATGCAGATTGGAAAAAATCTGAAATGTTGAGGAGGATTTCAATGATTTTGACACTTATAAAATATAATGGAATGATTTCAGAAAAGGTGTTTGTTCCTGGGAAAAATTTCAGTACTCAAAATGTCTGAAAAAGACAGAAACAGGTGGGGTTTAAATTGCTGAAAGGAACCAAGGCTCAGTTCCCAGACCATCTGAATGAAGGGCTGGATTATTCTTGTACCAGCCATGAAGTGTTGAGGAGCAAAACAACAGGTGGATGGGGAGATTTCTGTGATTTGAAATGGAATATAATGGAATATCTCTTAAAGCACCTTTTCCCCCCATTCCTGGAAGATTCACATTATTGCCACTCATTTTCCAGAGTTTAAAAAAAATGTTTCCCATTGTGGTTTGGCTTTTTAGTTTGGTTAGGGTTTTTTTAGGTCTTTTTTTTTGGTTTTGTTTTAATGAAGTTATACAAAAGCACAGGCAGAGAACAATAAGATACTGCTCATAAGGGTGTCTAAAGACATAGAATCACAGAATCCCAAAATTATTGAGGTTGGGAAAGCCTTGCAAGGTCATCAATTCCAAGCTGTGCCCAATCCTCACCTTGTCACCCAGCCCAGAGCACTGAGTGCCACATTCAGTCCTTCCTTGGACACCTCCAGGGATGGGAAAATGCTCAAAGCTGAGCTTCTGGCCAGAAACTTCTGTAAAAACAAATAACATAAAAGAGAAAACTAAAAACCACTAAATAATAACAAAATGTAGGTTGACAAATATATAAATTCACAAAATAAATCACTCCCTGCAGACTGGAAAGGAGCTGCCTGACCCCATTATTTAAAAAAAAAAAAAAAATCCATCTTAGGTGTGTGCTAAAAAAAGATCAAAAAACTTTGCATCATTTTAGAGAGAAAGTCACCAAAAGTTATTTGAAGATCACATAGGGAAAAAAAAAAAAAAAAAGCAGGGGAAAGTCTACAGAATTAAATACAGTCAACAAGATTTCAGAAAAAAAAGGTCAGGCTTCAGTAGGTTTTGCAAATTCTTCAAAAGCATGAATTGCCCTGGGGGTTGCAAGGACCAAATGTTCAGGTTTTCATAAAGACATTAGGAAAGGCTTATCCTGGGAGCTTGTGGAAGTGTGAAAGCAAAGTCAGGAACATTTGAAGCAGCTGCCAATTTTCCAGAGCTCTCCTCTCAGCTGGGGGACAGGCAGTGGCTGCCTTCAGACCAGGGATGTGGAGAGGGAGAGAGGAGCCCTCCAAAATCCAAAATACAGCCACAAACTTCTAAAAACATCAGTGAATTTCCTCTTTAATTGCATTTGACAGGCTGTAGGATTTGCCATAAATTTGGAATACCAAATTCCAAATTTATTGGAAATTTTTGGAAACCAAATTCCAAATTTATTGGGTTCTGATGGAATGTGCACAGTGATCAGGATTTGTCCTACACGTCCTCAGAGCTGCATGGCAAAACAGTGATTTAATTATGTTTCTAATGTATTGTGGCAAAACCAGATTTTAATTAAATAATGGACTGGAATAAAATTGGATCATGTCAAGCACGTGACTGTCTTTGATTTGAAGTTTTCTTTACTCATCTGGTCTTCTCAAATTTCAACAGAAAAGGCAATTTAAAATTCAAATTAAAATGAAACATTTTACTCAGAGTGCGAAGTGGGATGAAGTAACAACTTCAAACCCATTTTTTTCTGGAACAGGGAGATTTTCTATGGTTGTTTTTTTGTGTTGTGAAGAGGTTTTTGATGAATTGGCACTTCTATTTAAAAAAAAAAAAAACAGTGTTGGCGAGTTCTCAATCTGTTCCATACCAAAATTCCCGAAAGCCTCACACTGTGGCTGGCAGTCAGGGATCCTTTATTAGATCCCAGCCTCTGGCAGTGATTTCCAGACATATGGGGGAAATATTTGGTGGGGAGGAGAAGATTTTATCAGGAATAAACACAGCACGAAGCAGGGAGGTGAACGCTGGGCTCCGGGGTGGAAATGGGGAATTTGGGAATGATGATTTTCATCATTTTTCATGGCACTGCTGGAGACCAGTGGGATTAGGACTCCTAAAGGCCAGGGATTGAAGCAGCTTGGTTTGGTGGAAGATGTCCCTGCCCATGACAAGAGGTGGGTATGAGATGGACTTTAAACCTTCCAAACCTTTCTGGGATTCAAGGATTCTATGGACCAGCACAGATGTGGCTCAGCTGGGCCACAGGGCAGGTGGGAAAGGGAAGGATAGCCAGAGGGAAATGGTCTTCCAGCCATTAAATCACCACCCAGAGGAGGTCAACAGAATGCAAGGAACAGCAATATGCCTTCTGAATGCTAAAAAGTGCCTTTAAATGCTGGAATTCACAGATGGAAACACAGAAAACTTCAGATGACGATGTACTCCTTGAACAAGGACTAAAGAATATTTATCATAATACAGCAGACACCTGAAAAAAGCAGGAATTTGTCTGTATCTAAAAAAAAAAATCTTATTTATGTTTCAAATATTTCCAGCATTAATATTTTCCTTGGTATAAAGAACTGCAGAAAATATTTGGAGAATCATTTTCAAGGCACTCACAGTTGGGGAAGCAGCAGTTCAAAAGATCCTAGTGGGTGACCTCTTAGCCTGGCTTTTTCTTAAGAGAAATAAAGTAAAGCCAAGCTCGCAAAATAAAACTTGAAAACTTGAAAACCAGAAAAGTCCTTGGGAAGCAGGAACCGGTAGGAAAAGCATGTGGATAAATGAAATGGAGCAATCCAAGAATATTGCTGCCTCCTTCTTGACCTGAGCTCCTTTGTGCCTGCTCTGCCCAGCTCAGACTCCATGCCTTTCCCTCTTCGATGGATACACAAACACCAGAAAATAAAGAGGAATTTATTTTGGCACTTAAATTGGAGCCCTTGAATGTAAATGAGTGATCATGTCCTGTGTACTTCCAGGGAAACTGGGAATCACTGGATGAACAGAGGCAGATTTTTCTGCTGGATGCTGTACTCCTGGTTTCACCCATGGCATGGATAGGCATGGGAGGCTACCTCAGGAATGGGAAGAGGAGGAATGTGCCCACAGCCCTTGGTCTGAGCTACTGAACAACCTGCATGGCAAAACAGCTCTGGGAGCTTATCCCAGGCTCATCCCAGAGCACAAGGCAGGATTTCATGGTGAGTTTATCCCAGACTGCCAGGCTCATCCCAGAGCACAGCCAGGGCAGGATTTCATGGTGAGTTTATCCCAGACTGCCAGGCTCATCTCAGAGCACAGCCAGGGCAGGATTTCATGGAGACATTGGCCCCAGAGCAGCTCTTTACATCCAGGCCTTTAGGGCTATATCCAGATCCTTTTGTTTTCCTCTTGTTCTGCCCTGGTCTTCAGAGCTCTTTCCTTTGTGGCTGAAAGATGCTTTTGTGTAAAATCTGCAGGGAGTGAAGCCAAACCTCACCTCTGGCTGGGCTGGGGGGCTCAGTGAGAGACACAGCCCTGACCCCTGCAGATCCTTCCTTTCCCAGGAGAATTCCAACCCCATCCCTGAGGGTGTGACCTTGGTGGGACAGCTGTGAGCAGCTGTTTGCTTTCTTTTGATGGCACACACATTTCTCGGAGGTCACCAAGGTAGGGCTCCACCTGGGACTTCATTCCCAGCTGGACACAGCCAAACCCAATAAATTCCACACAGTTCTGCCTCCATCCTCCCTGCAGACCCCAGGTTTTGTTCTCTAGAGCAGCACCACCATGTTCCTTTCCCCATCCCCGCCTCTCCCATGCCGCCAGCAGCCGGCGGCTTCACCGCGTTGTCCCGGGGATGACTGGAAGCAGATGGAGCAGGGCACGGAGTCGCCCTCATTCTCCATCTGCCACCAGCTCCTTTTAGCTCCTCAGCTCCCTGGCAGGGCTGGGAGTCTCCTGGTTCTCACGGCTCCTCCGGCACAGCCGGGCCCCGGCGCTGCCCTCGATGCCGCGGAGCCTCGTGTGCCGCTCTCAAACTTCCCAGAGCTCCCCTGCTTGTTTTCCTGCTCACACAAAAACAGGTGGTGGATTGGAAATGCTGCTCAGGCTGGATTTATGCAGAGCATAAAACTTACAGGAATTCTCACTAGTTTTTATAAATATATTTAAATATACGTGATTGTGGTGTAGTGGAAGACAATAAAACCCCAAATCTTCTCCAGGGGAGATTCCTGCAGAAAGGTCCCTTTTATTTTTGGCTGCCATAAATGTAGCCCCTACTGTGCTGGAGAACCCTAAAGCAAAGAGTTCTGAAAATATGTATATATAAATTTCTACTTTGGTATTTACAAATATCCTTATCAAGTACAAATTGATAGGAGCATGGTGGGACAGAGATCCTGCATTTACCAAACCAGTGCTGAAATGCTGAGTTTTATTTTGCCATTGTAACCCATTGAAACATTTATTTGTGCTGATGGGAGTGCATTCATTAGAGCAGACTTTCAGTGACAAAAATGTTGCAAACACACACAAAATTATTTTTTATTTACTTCTTTATTACTTTACCTATTTATAAACTTAATTTACCTATTTATGAATGTAATTGGAAAAAAACTCCAATATATTTCTTGTGGTTTCTGCCAGCTAAAGGCTGACCCTTATTAAGGATAAATAATGATAAGCACATATGAGGTTATTTTTTCAAATGGAAATAAAGATCATGAGGATAGAGAATGTAACAGAGAATAAAATAGAGAATATAGAGAATAAAACATCCATGGAAGCTTCAGGAGTGATCCCAGTGATGCCTAATTCTAAAATAATCTACAATTCAGGACTTTGGAAGTGGGGAAAATGCAGTCTGGTAGGCACTAAACATATAAAACCCAATACACTTTCACCATCTAAAAAGCAGAATATTTATGAACCCTGGATCCAAAGTTTGATTTGAATTTAAGCATCCTCCTCAAACCCCAATTTTCTTAGAGATTTTCAGTTCAGGATCCATTTTCAGGTGGAGCTGTTAATATTTATTCATTCATTTGTTTGTTTGTTTGTGGTATTTCCATCTCCAAATATCAAAATCATTTCAAGCCTGGGTATCATCTCACTGATTTAATAGTCTTTAAGACTGAGTGTAGCTTAGATTGTGTTGAGTATCACAGTTCTCATTAAAAAAAGAACAAAATAGAAGGATAAAAAAAATATAAAGAGGGGAAAAAAGGCAATTCTCTTGGTCCCTCCTGCCATGAACATGGACATTTGCAGAATTTCACTGCAGCACATTTCCAATGACTTAATAAAGACAACTTCTCCTTTCCTGTCCCTGACACACACAGAACAGAATGTGGGGAGCTGAATGTCCTCGAGCTGGGAATAACCTGGGCACAGATCCATGAACTCTGCTCCTCTCCTCCTCCCAGGGTGACCCCTAGGAGGGTCACCTCCACAATATCAGGAATTTCCCAGAAATCATCAGACATTCTCCAGCTCACGGTCACCCTTTGTGAGCTCTCAATAAAGATTTTTTCCCCCAGCTTGTGTTTAATTCTGTTGAAAGAAGAAGAAGAAGAAGTAAAAAGGAAAATAGGTTTTGACTTAGACAAGTCCAATGTGTGAAATTGGGCTCTCAGCTACAATAGGATACAACATTTAAAATTTTCAAAAAGATGCATTTTAGTCATGTTCATCCAAACAGAGCCACCAAAGGCTTGGACAGGAAATATTGCTCCTGGCTGGATAAAACAAAAAGATAACAGCTGTTTTTCAGAAGGGCTCTTTTTCCCCATAAAATATTATTTTGTTTTTAGTGCCATTAATTCCAAAATGCTGTTCCTTTATCCTAATGAACATATGACTGCTAAAATTACAGAGCTCAGTTACACTTCAAGAGCAATTCAGAATTTTAATCTAATGTATTTTCTTAGTCTGAGTTCAAGAGAGCAATGGAAATTTGAAAAAACTCCAGACTGAATATTTAAAACTGATGATGCTGGATCTTGTTAACCATACATCTGTTTATGATACCTCTCCAAAATGCTTTGGTTAAATGAAAAGTTTGATTTGAAAATAACTGTTAATTCTTGGGGTTTAAATCTGAGAATTCGGAAATTCTTTCAATTTGGTTTCTTATCCTAAAAAATCCTTCCTGCAGATTAAGTATTTCAGATTTCTTACGGTATGTGGGAAAGAAAATATGACATTTTCCTGCTTATAATTATGAGCTCCCTGGTTTAAAGGATATTTTTCCTATATTATTTCATAAAACTGTGGACATAAAACCCATCATGAAATATTACAGAAGAATTTGCAACTACTTTTTTGAGTTTGGGAAATTTCACACCCATTTTCCTTTCCCTTCTGTTCAAGCTATGTGAGCAACACAACAAAGATCTAAAGTCTCCTCAAGACTTGTCTCAAATATTCCATGGAGCTGTGGGAGAATGATGGTTAACAGTTGAATTAATTCCATTTTGTAGCAGTCTGATTCCTTATTTCATATATAGGGTTTTTAATAGGAACAATACACCTCTTTAATAGATTTAGGCCTGCAGAAGATTCAGGAGAGCTGGGATTGTCCAGCCTGGAGAGAAGAAGCTTTGGGGTGACCTCACTGTGGCCTTGCAGTGCCTGAAGGAGAGGACAGGAAAAATGGAGAGAGACAATTGGCAAGGGATGGAGTGACAGGACAAGGGTAGGGTTAGATGGGATAATGGGAAGGAATTCTTCCCTGTGAGGGAGGGCAGACCCTGGCACAGGGTGCCCAGAGCAGCTGTGGCTGCCCCTGGATCCCTGGCAGTGCCCAAGGCCAGGCTGGACAGGGCTTGGAGCAACCTGGGACAGTGGAAGGTGTCCCTGCCATGGCAGGGGTGGAATGAGACAATCTTTAAGGTCCCTTCCTACCCAAACCATTCAGGGATTCTGTGATGATGAAACCCAAGGTGGCACATCCCGAGCAAGAATTTCCCCAGCGTGGTGGGACAGCCATGCACGAACATCTGTGGGATGTTCCAGGATAAAAACAAACAATCCTGAAGCCTGGAGCCAATGGTGCCTGATGTTGACTGCTGGATGTCCTGGGAAGTGAAAGGGAACTGAGCTCTGTTGGGTGATGGTTTCTAAGGGACATAAGTGTAGGTGGCTTTTGGAGGTGGAAAATGGAGAAGGACAAGTGCAGGGAACTGCTGCTGATTCTGAGGCTGAGCAATGTCAGGCAGCTGCTGCTTAGGGGATATTCGGGGAATGAAGATGAACAACATCAGAGGAAAACTCCTAAGGAAATGTAAGTCAAACAAAGATATATAATAGCAGAGGATTATTGCAGAGACGATAGAGGGGAATGAAGACAAATAAAGTCAGGGACTTGCTGAGCAGATATTAGACAAACAAAACTGAGTAGAGTGAGATAAGAAGGATCTACTGCACAAACAGTGTCTACAAAAGATTCCTTTAAGTTAGGTCAAGAGAAGAACAACAAATCCTCTTTCCCTACAAACAGATCTTTCTTTCCTCCCCCTATTTCCTGCACAGATTTCCATTACCCTCCTAAATCCACTAGTTTTTATAATTTTTGTTCTCCTCACTTGCTCCATTGCCCTCAGATATTTGCATATTGTCATATTTGGCCAGGAAAAGATCCATAATTTGGGACTGGATTCTTTTCCTCTATAGTAACACCACTCGATTTAAGCCATGATGGAACAAAACCAGAAGGAAGTGACCGAGGATGAAATTCGGCACAACTTGCTTTGGACAGAAGTAATGAACAACAGGAGATACATCAAGGACAAGAAATGCCAAGCAATGATATCTGCTGAGAGGAAAATGAGAGAAGTTAATTACTATAATTACCGAAGACTCCAAAACTGGAATTGTGTGGCCCAGCACTGAGACTGGATTCACAATTCCTTCTGATTACTGATCTGCTTGTGTGAAAATTGTGGGTTTTCAGGGAAAAAAGGAATTCTGATGTTCTTGAAGAAAAAAAAAGAAGTTAGTCATTACCTGTTGTCAGGTGCTCTCCACTGCCATTTTTTTAAGATTAGTTTAAAAGCTGGCACAACCACGCCTCCAAAGAGAGAGAGAAGCAAAGCTTCAATCATGGCTCAATTAAAAGGAACCATCCCCTAGACAAGGCTGACTTTGAGTTTCTCATTGTTACACCACTTATCTCTTGAGGACTTTTCCCTTTCTTCCTCATCAGGGCTGAAGCCTATGCAAGATGAACTCCTGAACTTCTGTTTCATAAAAAATAAAAAGATTAAGATATTCTCAGCTTTACTACAGGGAAGACAAGATACTTGTCTCTGTGCAATTTGACCTACCCCGAGTGAGACTTCACAATGTTTCTGCCATGAACAAAGGACAGAAAGTAAAAGAAAGTGAGACAGTTTCAGGATTCAGTGAGGTGAAATAAGATGGATGAAAATTGATTAAAACCAAAATGTATTTTTCAGTTGCTTTCAATATAAACATCAATAAGAAGGAGTTGGCAGTTGGAGCCCCAAAGATTATTCTGTCCATTTTCTCATCTTCCTGTCCTGCTGAATTGTGTAAAACAAAATAAAACTCAATTCCCCCAACCCAATGGCATCAAAATTTGACCTTCAGAGAGATTGGAGATGCAGGTTATGTCTAGAAAAATGGTTAACTGTGCATAGATAAAAAAATACTTCATTGTGTGAAAGTGAACAGCGAGGGATCTGCTGCCTCCAAATTCCAACTACCAACCCCAGGAGATAAACCTCCCCAGGAGAAAACACTTCCAGTGCCAGAAAAAGGCTGCTACACTCCCTCAGTGCAGCTGTTATCACCTCTGTACAAGTTTATCATGAGACTAAAATCCATATAATTGTAGCTGTTATTATGGAGAGGAGGAAAGCATTTGTTGCACAAAGATGGGAAGAGAATGGATGCATTCAGACAGAACTGAGCATCAGTTTGAGGCAGACAAGCCTTTATTCTTGGGTTTTAAAGCAAGCTCTCCAGCTAAGTGGTAAATTGTAAGTCACCACATCAAGCAACTGCAAGGAAACATAATTATATTTATTCAGGCAAATATGACGTGCCCACATTAGTTTTTCTCTACTGTTGCTGCTAAAAAGGCATCTCAATGTGAGGGCCCAGTGGTTACTGAGCAGCACTCGAAGACATATTTAATAAAATACACAAAAATAGGTAGGAGCACACAAGAGCTTTGAAAATTTTTAGGTGCCGGGATTCTTGATTAAATACTGTGGCTCACTGCTCCTCAAGGGTGATTTTCATGTGATCTGATTTTCAGCACATAAAAACTGCTCACTACCAATAAAGCTTTGGATGCATACAGTGTTGCAGTGTGTGAAAAAAAATGTTTGGGTTTCCAAATTTTTAAATTAATATTGTCCCTGCTTAAAGAGAAAGCATGAACCCACTTCTCTCACTGGTGTTTCCCTTAGAAATATACTGCTTTTAATGTTTGTAAACTCTCCCCTCACTACCCATCCAACTCCAGTGCTTTGTTCACAGTTTGTTTGATTATCTCTCTCAGGATGAGCTCCCATGCCCACTCAGAAAAGGAAGGAAGGATCTGCTGATGTTAATTAAAGTGGACTGGAGGTAGAAACAGTATCTGCCTGGTGAGGAAGACTGCAGGCACATGCTTTCTCTAGCAGGTGCAAGAGAATGGCCTAATTGACTCATCAATAGGGTCTTTCTAAGAGTGAATTTTACCTCAGAGCCTTCTCCTGTGTCTCATGTATCCCTCAGAAATCAATGTTCAAGGATTCTGGCACTGCTGCAAACAGTTCTTTGATATTTGTTCCCCTTCCTCCCAAATCTCTCTTTACTCAAGGTTTACTCTCAGGCAGGAGTCAGATCAGGCTCAGGGAGTGAATCCATGGAGCAGCTCCACAGGTCCACAACAGCTTTGGCTCAGCAGGACTCTGCTCCAGAGGCTACAAACCCAATTACCTAATTTTCCAGCTTGGGTGTCCCTAGCTGGAACCTGGACCTCTACTCCCATGAATAAATGCCTGGATGAGACTCCTCAGGACTGTTTGTCCATCACAAATATAAAGGAAATCTACATTTGATTTTAGTAGGTGACAAATCACATTGATTTTCCCAAAAAGTCTCAAAATACAGCGTCTGTGTCTTGGTGACATCAATTAAATCAGATAAAGAGGAAATACTGCTTCACCAAAGTTTCATGCAAGTTTCTTTTGCAAACAATGTTAATTTTCCTTCAAAACATTGCTGGTGAAGTTTTCCTGAAGCTGTGGGTTGAGAAAAACCCAAGATAACTCATTACTTTTAACGGAGTTTTTATTTTCCCAAATAGAAGTTTACAGACAGGTCTCCGATCAATGTCTCTGGTACCAAATGCTTCTCTGAGGGACTTGAGGGATCTGCAGATCTCTGTTAAATTCCATTTCATGCTCAGTTGGGAATATCCTGGTCCATCTACTGTCCATAAAGAATAACTCTCTGATCCATTACCATGGACTTCCCTGCACCTGGGGAAGAGGGAGCACTTTTTAATTCTTTGTATTCCATCCACCCTGAAAGGATTACATTAATATGTCCCAAAGGAAAGAGAGGATAAAGAGTATTTGTAGCCACTTTTCCTCACCCCTTGTTAACAGTGGCACCTGATTAATAGATGATGAGACAGCATCATTTGAATATTTTTATTCAAAATGGTTGAATTTGGGATTGATTTACTTTCTCGTACTGCACACAAGGTTTTGTACCAACAGACCTGTCTGTCACTGAAGGATATTTGATAAAAATCTCCCTGTCTTGTCCATGCTCTGATCCCTCTTCCCAGGCTGTGCTATGCTGGCAGCTCCCTCTTCCCACTTTGTTATTTGCCTTGTGTTTCATTGTTTACTCCTTGTTATCTTCTGGTTTATATTTCTTAGCAAGTCCTTTAGAGATTTCCACAAGTAGAGGATAAGACCTTGAGAATTTGCTTTTGTCTGCTTAGACATAATTGTGAGTTACTGCTAAACTCCTGTATAGGTTCTGCACATTTATTGTGCAGGTAGAGCAAACGGAGCTGTCCTTGTCTCCCTCCCTTTATGTGACATTTAACTGCTGCTAAATCAACTGGCATCAAAATGACTCTGTGCAATGTGCAGAGGTTTAAATGAACCAATGAACACATAATGCACTTGATAATCTGAAAACAAGTAAGGAAATTTGAAATGATTTTATTTGGAAAGGTATCTAGAGGTCAAGGATATTCTGAGATCTGAAGGGCTGAATGTGGGAGGGGGTTTCTTTTCTTGGTGGTTTTTTTTTTTATTTTCATGGAGAAATTCAATATGGAATGCAATATTTCGATATGGAAATGAGAGGAGTGGAGGAGCCTGCTCCTGTTCTTTGCCCAGCCCTGGGGTGTGAACGAGCTCAGTTCAGCACATCCAAATCTCCGTGAAGGGTGAGCAATCCTTGTGACAGCGCTGCTCCTCCCTGCTGAGCTGGAAATCAAAAACTGGTGGCCAAGAAACCCAGAGAGCGCTTCTTGCACTGCTCCTCAGGGTCTCCAGGCAATTTTGAGGGAAGCATCCTTGGCTGTGTTTGGAGGTAGAAGGGCAGAGGATGAGAGGAGCTGTTGGCAGCTCCTGTGCAAAGTGTGGATGCTCCACACCTTGCTGTGCAGTGCAGGGGTCGCTGGAAAAAGATGGATGTCCCCAGGCACAGCATTTTACTCAGCTTTTCTGAAATGAAGGATTTCCAAATGGCTCAGAAAGAAATTCTTGGGTTGTTTCAAATCTCTGTGCAACAGTAACGAGGGAACCAAAAGCTAGGAATATTGTTTATGGTTTTGGGAAACGCTCAACAAAACAGGCTCTGAAACTTGACTTCAGATCCTTAAAAAGAGGAAAAGCAACTTATTACTCAGGCAGATGATGATAGGAGAAGGGGAAAGTGTTTTAAACTAAAACAGGACAGATTTAGAGAAAAAATTCCTCCTTGTGACAGTGGGAGGCCCTGGCACAGGGTGCCCAGAGCAGCTGTGGCTACCCCTGGATCCCTGGAATGCCCAAGGCCAGGCTGGACATTGGGGCTGGGAGCAGCCTGGGACAGTGGAAGGTGTGAAGGGCTAAATTTTGTATTTGCCATCAAAACAAAATTCTTGTAGAACGCAGACCTTGTTGGAAGACGTCTCAAAGACACCAGGAGTTCTTTAGAAGGTGAATTTAGACTTTACAGTATTGAGCTCCTAATGGGTTTGATTTTACAATGTGCAAGAAGTAATGAAAAACAAATGAACAAATGTCTCAACGCTTTTCACCGAGAAACAAAATTTCATTGCTTTAAAACATTCTTCTTCAAGGGAGACAGAAAGACTGTGAAATTAAGACACTATTGTCAGTAAGTTCAAGTGGTGAATTGTGAAAATTAGGCAAAAAATTATCTGCACTGAATCATTTACAGTGCACAGACTATGTGGGTGTTGGTTTTTTTGGTAAGATCCATTAATTAAACAGTTGCAATTAATGAAACAATTGAAAAACCCACTTCTTTGACACATGGGTCATAAAGAAAAGAAGTACTAAATAGCATATTATTTATTGCTAATTGTTCTTTGGGGTTAGCTTTTCATTTTCAAAGGTTTCCTTGGAGGCAGCTCCATCTTGAAGCATTTCTTGTTTGCTGTCTTCTCAGAAATGGGCATCATTTCTGGTTAGAAACCAAAGTTCAGTGTCCATCGATATTTGTTTGAAAGCAGTAGCTTCATTCTGAATTATCCCCTTGAAATGTAAAACCACCTATCCATTAATTAATTAAATTTACTCATAGTTCTCCACTTTTCCACATTCTACTTAATTATCTGCATGTGCATTGAAAGAGGAATATTTTGCAGTTTGGAGCCCAAAAGATTTTGGATATGAAGTGAAAGCCTTTAGCCACAGCTGAATGTCACTGACCAAGAAATTTGCAATTTAATAAATGACTAATACAGTTAAAACATTTTATTTCCTTTTCTCCCCATTTATTCCAAAGATTCCTATAACATATTTGATGTAGATCAATTTTGCTTCCATATTTATTTCGTGCCACACCAGTTTTTGCTTTCTTTGCTTTCCTGAAATACCTTTAGTACAATTTTATTAGAACCAGTCCAACTTTTTTTTTTTCCTGCAAACAGACATTTATTAAATGCCAAAAATTGGATGATTAATGAAGAAATAATAGTGGGATCCAAAGCAAACCCTCCTAACCTTTGCAGCCCTTTCCAACGGGAAATTGAAATGAGTGTTTTAAAAGGACCTTGATAAAAACCTTTCATGAACAAACAATTCAGATAATATTTGTTGGCAAAAGAATTTGAGAGACGCAGAATATCTCTGATTCCTCACCCAGTTTTCATAAAGTGATCAATTCACTCAAACAAAGAAAAATTAATTCTTTTCTCATGTTGGTTGCATGAAAATCTCTAAGATCTTTTCCTTTTCAGCTCATTAGAGATGCAAATCTTCTAAATTCCAACATTCTACCTTTTATCTTTTCAAGCCCTCAGCCGTCCAGATTTTGACTTCCAATAGCCACTGGAATGTGAGCCAACAGCTTTTGATCAGATCAGTTCTGTAGCTCAAAAATGAAACTGAAAATCTCACCAAGCGGGGGGAAAAATAATACAGAAGGAAAAATAAAAGGACCAAAGAGCAACAAGAACTCAGTGGCAGAGTGGTCGCCCTGCAAAGCTCAGTTTTAGTGGCGCTGAGTGCCTCCAAGATCTCCATGGAGGATGGGTGGGATTTGGACCATCTGGAGACCATCTCATCATCTGACCAAGCTTTGAAAACATCCGTCAGGAGTCAAGACTGCAGCTCGGGGAAAGGAGCAGCTCAGTGAGGGCAATTAGACACTTAGTGAGCCAATTTGTTAATGGCAGCTTCACTAATTTTGGGAGGAGGTTGGCCCATGGCAGGGGGTTGGAAGGAGATAATCCTCAAGGACCCTTCCAACCCAACCCAACCCAACTCAACCCAAGCCAACCCATCCCATTCTGGGGTGCAGTGATGACGCCCAGAATCTTGATGTTATCAGATAAATCCCCACTTAGGGAGACAAAGAGGTGCTGAGTGTGGCAGTGACAGCTCTAGAAAGGCCCTTTGGTGCCTGGGTCTCCATGATGCTTCTGGATTTCAGCTTTTCTATTTTCCATATATTTGTAACCCTGCAGTTCTTTGGTGTGTAACTCTAAACTCCACACACAGTGTGAGCTGCTGCTTTCCCATTTTGGGCAGACACAACAATTCCTCTCCAGGCCTGGCAATCAAGGACACCTCACTGCCTCAGGCCCCAGAGATGGGAACAAAAGTGAGTTGGGGGAGCAAACTTGGGGTCAACGACTTCATTACCTGAAGCTGTAATTGGGAGATTAACCCCCAATATGCAAATGGACCAAACTTATAAAAGTCTGAAAACCCATGACCCATCATCCATTTATGGGTGTAGCCCCTGGGGGGCTTTGTCTGCCCTAATTGTACCTGAAGGCCCTTCAATAATAGAACAGC
>VYZP01054919.1:0-44937 GCA_013400635.1 Hypocryptadius cinnamomeus
ACTTTTGTGAAGGGACAGTGCATATATGGATGTTACATGGATACTGCTGTTTTACATGAGTTATGTGGACTCCTGTTGAACAGAAACTCAGTAGCATGTTCAGGATGACACAGGCTAATCCCTTGCTTATTGCTGCTAATTCCATGGTGTGTTTGTTTTCCCTTGCCCCCAACAGTCGCATTAAGAAGGTAGTTTCCATCTACGGCAGCAGCATTGATGTGGAGCTACAGCAGAGAGCTGTGGAATATAATGCACTTTTCAAGAAATATGATCACATGAGGTAAGTGCTGATAGAGATTTGGTGTTTGAAAAGGATCATTGTCTGCTCTGATCTCCTGTGGATGACAGTGTGCTGTGAGAACTTGGGTAATTTTTTTTAAGGTTACAGAGGAACTAGAATCCCTCCCCTTTTACAGGGTTAGCGAGTGTTTTAAGGACTTAATGTATCCTATGTTATTGTTCTGTGATTAGAGATTGTCTCTGCCAAAGCATTTGTCCTGCTTTGAGCCTGAGCTTGTCAGGTGCTGGGGGAAGCAGGAGACAGGAGGACTTGTTTGTCTTTTAGCTGTCAACAAGTGTATTTGCACTGGCACAGAATGCCAGGGATTGCTTCTGACCACCTCAAACTGTCATGCAGTCTTGCAGTTCCCCTGTGTTGGAGCTCAAGGGAAAAGGCAGGTTCTCCCATATATATCGGCTCTTGAATGTCTAAGTATTTGGATTGGGATCCAGGAAGATGGCACAGTGTAACTATGTCAGCTTCTTTCAGGCCAGCACTGCTTGAGAGAATGCCAGTAATGGAGAAAGTCACCACAAATGGCCCTGCTGAGATTGTACAGACCAATGGAGAGACAGAGACAGCAGTACTGGAAACCAAACCTCCACCCTCTGGATTGCAGCCTGCTAACCAGGTAACAGAAACTGACCCAGGATAAATTTCCACTGCCTGTCAGACCATGTTCCAGCCTGTGCCAACAGCAAGCTGAGACCATCTCCCTCGCCCTCTCTGCTTCTTTGCTGTTTCTGACTGGTGATGATTGTATCATTGCTCTGCTCTGATGGCTCTAATGTCCAGAACAGGTGTGTGGGACAGGTCATTGTAGGCTCAGGAGCAGGGTGGGATTGTATCAGTTGGTTATGGTGCTAATAATGCCAAGGTTGTGTGTTTGATCCCCTTATGGGCCATTCACTTTAGAGTTGGACTCAATGATTCTTGTGGGTCACTTCCAACTCAGAATATTTTGTGATTCCCAAACTTAGTGTGCATGAACCCAGTCCTTCCCTATCTCTTCAGTCCCTCAAGCATGGAAACTAGATTTCTTGTGGGGCATGGGATCACAGTGAAACTAAGAACCCCTCTAACTGGCCATCAGCTCTGGTGGTCTTCAGTTTGAAAAAAAATAGAACACGCTGCATTTGCAAGGAAAAGTAGCAGAACGTTGAATATATGTAAGTATTACATCCACTCTCTCATTAGGCAAATGATTTATTGGACTTGTTGGGGGGAAGTGATATAACACCTGTAATTCCCACTGCACCTACAAGCAAGCCAGCCACTGCTGGTGGGGAGCTGCTTGACCTCCTGGGAGACCTCAACCTAACAGGTGAGCAGGCTGCATTTCTTAGAAGTCTACATTCTCATCCCTGGGATGGGATGAGGGTGGGCTACTTCTTCATTGTCTTTTAAGTCCTAGTTTTTACACTTACTCTTACCAAGATCCATATTAGCATACAGGTGGGAGTCAGGGAATGAAGTTGCAGGTTGATTCTGCATGATTAGCTGGTGAGACTTGAGCATTTTCACACCTGAGTCTGGGAATGCTGTGAGCTTTCCGGAGAGGACTGTGGGATGTAAGGAATTAATTCCATTTGAATACTTGCTAGTTCTTGAAAGCAAAGAAGGGGAGGATGACAACACAGGTGATTTGTAGAGCTTCATGTAAAGAAATACAAAATGCAGCAGTCAGTCTTTGGCAAAGGAGTAATTACTCTTCATTTCTGACAGCAAAGTATTAATCCTTCAACGTTTCTTGTAGGTTCTCCAGTATCTGCCCCTGCACCCCAGATAGCACAGCCTCCGTTCCTGCTCGATGGACTTACATGTCAGCCTCTCTTCAATGATATTGCTGCAGGTTAGGGACATTGTAAATCCTTTGCCTGAAGTGCCCCAACATCTAACTAGAAGAGGAAACAAAGAATAGTAGGAAAAAAAAAAAAAAGGGAGGCAATTTGAAAGTGTGCCATAGATACTGGAGCACAAGGGGGTGTGTTTAATTTTCAGAAGAGTCTGGGGTAAAGTAAGTGCATACTATGATGTTGAGAATGATCTTCAGATTCTGTAGGTCTGCTTCTTTCTTGTTTCCTACAGGAATCCCCTCCATTACTGCATACAACAAGAATGGGCTGAAGATTGACTTCACCTTTGAGAGGTCGAACACCAACCCTAGTGTCACTGTAATCACGATACAGGCCTCCAACAGCACAGAGCTGGATATGACAGATTTTGTTTTCCAAGCTGCAGTACCAAAGGTAGAGCCACTTAGGGCAGCTACAGTGAGAAGTTGAAGGCCCAGTTGCAAACATTTCCTAATTGGTGCTTTCACATAGGTAAAAACTTGTAAGGTAAACAAGGCTGAGAACTATTCCAGGTTTCTCTTAGTGCACAGTTAGGTCATCTCTTTCCAGTCTGAAAGTACATGTTGTAAATGCAATAGAATACAGATTCCAGTCAAATTGGACCACTTCTGCTTAGACAAAATCGCGTTTTGAAATCATCACTTTCTAGAAAAATGGCTAAGCCTCAGTCAAAAAAAAACCAAAAACATTTAAGTCAAAATCAGTATTTTGGAGACACTAATCATACCCTTTATTCTTAATTTCTGAGAAATATACTCTGTTTTTTGGAGTTATGAATACATGAAAGAAAAAATCTTTTCAAGCTATTAGTTGCTTATAAAAATTTAAATGAGTCACAATATGGTGATTAATGGCATTCCTCATTTAAGGAAGTTAATTGTTTCCCCTTGCACTCAGCTGCAGCACAAAATGCGAGTGACAGATATTGCCTAGTTTATAGCAGAGCAGACTATTGAAGCAGCATGTGACTGGAATGCTCTCCAAATTTGGGAAAGTACATTCACTTCTAGGAACTAGTATTCCTCTAACTTGGATTCAGGTAGGTTTTACACCTACTGTAGGAAGGAATCAGGGAAAGAACAGCCCTCCTGAAGTTAGAGGAGTGCTGACTGTTTCTCTGAGTGCAACACATGGAAGCAAGCATTGCTGCTGATCTTGGTACACTGCAGTAAGCCCTCACCTCCTAGTATTTGTGTTACCTGGATCCTACTTGCATAGAAAGCAGGTGGGCCAGTGAATGTGTTGTTCTTAGGGAACAACAAGACAGGGAATTCAAGAACTGATTATTCAGGGCCAGGAACCAAACTTTTAATTTTCCTTGCTTTCTCTCAGTGCAAACAAGTCACTTCTTACTTGATTACACATCAAATTGTTTTCTTTTTGCCCTGTTTTCAGACATTCCAGCTGCAGCTTCTGTCTCCCAGCAGCAGTGTCATCCCTGCATTTAATTCTGGGACCATCACACAGGTCATTAAAGTCCTGAATCCACAGAAGGTGAGTGATTTCAAGAAGAATTGTTGAAGGTACTGTCTTGTAATCATTAATTTAATGCGAGCCAGGGTGCATCTCTGATGAGAGGTAGGGAGTGATGGTAGTGAATGATACGTTTTTCATGGCAGTCACTTCAGTTAGAGTTAGGAAGAAGTTATGAAAAACACAGGAGGTTCTGGACACAGGTTTGGTCTTCCATTTGGTTATACTGCTAAAACAGTTTAATAGCTTTGCTACCTTGAAGTCATTCACGCCTTGCATCGCAGTGGTGGTTAAGTTTTCAAATGGCCAGAGGAGCTTAACCTAGTGTTTCTATGGGTTGTAAAAGTGATGTTTGGAAGGCAAGCATCTTGACACCTAAAGATATTCAGCATTTATTCTTGCTATCTGCGGTGGTGTTATTGAAATATTTTTACACAAAAAAGCAACTTGATCCATATTCTTAAAATTGTCTGTTAAGTGGTCTCATTTGTTTTTAATGTGATGAGTGTAATTTTAAATAGTTGATGGAAAGAATCTTTAGGTGTGATGTAATTGTAATTCCATTTGTTTTACAGCCTTCAGAGACAGGCTTCAAGACTGGGACACAACAGACTTGAGGGGAGGGAGGGACGTAGCCCACATTTCCTCCTTAAGAGGTTTGCAAGTGCTGAGATGGCATCAGAAAGAAAAATAAAATTGAGATCATACTTCTTCCCTTGAAACAGCCTTATGATCCTAAATGACTCTAGGAACTTAAAACATCTGGAGCTTTTCAGAGGTTAAAACTGATGTACTGCTCTAGATGCAAAGTATTTCTTCTAGACTGATGTGCAAGTGAGAAAAAAAATCACAAATTTCAGCCCAAGTTTCACTGAATGTGTCTTCTAATGCATAGTTTTTGTGGTTTCCATGCATCTCCCTTTATTTCCATGTAGTCTTCTCACCTCTGCCTATATTAAGCCACAAGACTAATTATTCAGTGTCTTATATATATCTGATACCAGTTTCTCTGTGATGCTGTAGAGCACCTTTCAAAGATCACCTTGAAAGTTATTTTCTGAACTTTGGAGGATTTAGGTGTTTTACTGTAATGTGCCAGAATGGGACCTGCAAGGTGAAACACACCTAGGGTAGTGGCATGCTTTCTTGTAGGAATGCCACAACTCCTAGGAACATTTCAGAGTACAGAGGTGCAAAATAAAGCCATCGTGCTGGATTGAAACTAATGGCTAGTTTTCCAAAACAACAAATAAACCGAGAAGTGACAGTGACGATGTTGATTTATTAGTCACACAGCATAACTTCTTTATCCTAAGCCTTGTTGAAGCAGTCATTGTCTTCCTTTTTTCCCCTCTGCTGTCCCTTTTGTGTATTTCCCTGTAAGTATGGAGAAGAGACAGAAATGGTCAACTTTTGGCTTTTTATTTTTGGATTTTTTGAGAGAGAATAGGGAACCTGACTGGAGCATGCTGTACTCTTAGCTGTTTTTAAGGGCCACCTAGTGTCTAGGTGACGGCCAAATGACAGTGTAAAGTGATCTCTGAGCTATTACATTGTTTAGTTCCAGCAGAAGGGAATGTTCTTGGAGATTCTGTTTCCAGTCTTTCGTAGGCTATTTCCTTCACAGTGCTGCTGAGCTGTGCAGTACTTGAAGTTGCCAGACTGCTGCAGTGAATGGATGGTCCATCTCTCCCTGCAAGCCCAAGTGCAGTGCAGCAGAGTACAGATCTGCCACCTGCTTTCTTCTGTTGTTAACTGGAATTTGAAGGGGGTTAATTTTGTATTTAAGGACTTCAGTGCTTGCAAGAGCAGGGCCAGTGCAGACACAGACATGGGTAGAAGCTGTGCTGTAACTTTCCTAAGAGGCTGTACCTGATCTGAGAACTACAGCGACCAATGAATGTCCCACCAGATGGAGCATTTATCTGCAGTGTCATAGCTCACCCTGCACATACTCCCAGCAAGCTCTTGCAGTCAGAAAAAACCTGTGTTGAGTATTCGTGGGGTGGGAGAGGTGAACTGGATGAGGTGGGAGTCGCTGACCTTTAATGAAGACCTGAATTTGTGTTTATTAGTTTCCCCCTTTTCTCTTGCAGCAACAACTACGTATGCGGATCAAGTTGACATATAATCACAAGGGCTCAGCAATGCAGGATCTAGCAGAAGTCAACAACTTCCCCCCTCAGTCTTGGCAATGAGGCTCTGGCACCATTCTTATTCTCATCCCACCCAATCAAAAGAACTCTGGGAAGAAGGTTGTGATCCTTGGCAATCCCCCAAACTGCACCGTGGGCATGGGGAACGAAAGAGACCTGCTGATGAGGAGGAATTTTCCTGAAGTGATTGCTGACTCTGAAGCATATCTGTTAAGATTAATCTCCTCTCCTCTACTGATGAGGCTGGTGGCTTGTGGAGGCTACTGTGCACTCCCTCACACATGCATTCACAGCCAGAAGCAACATTCCCTTCTCCCCTTTCCCACCCTCCTTTCCCCTCAAAAAGGAACACAGCCTGGTTGGAAGAGAAGTCTGGAATTTCTAGCAGGGAAACTTTCTTCTCTCTGCAGCAAGTGAGCAGTTGCTCCTTCTTTCTGCTGTCTTTTTTTTCCCTGGGGTGGGTAAGGCGTGTTGTCATTCATTTCTAGCTGGATTCCTTCAGGCATTTTCATCTGGGACTCAGATGGGGTCTTGGGGAATGCCAGGCTGCCCTTCGTCTTTCTTCTTGTATCCCCTAGGTCTTAAGGGGCTGGAGGCTTCTTATGACCTACTCAGTGCATTATTGTATACATGCACTTCTTAGTTATGTGCTGCATACCAAGAGCAAGTGAGGCCTTTGGAGTTCATCTGCAAACCTGGAACACAGTGCAGGAGAAGAGGTGCTGGTAAGAGTTGGTAAAACTGCTTCGGTGCTGTACTTGGAAATGAAGCCCTTACACCTGAATTTTCTTTCCTTCCATCAGTAGGCACAGCCATGCAGATTCAGTCTTCTGTAGCTTCCCCAGAAAGTGAAGTGAGTTATGAGAGATGTAGAGGTAAAAGGAGCAGCTGGTTTTCTACCACATACGGTTTCAAAGTCTTTCAACCTGTTAGTTGTGGTTTATGGGTAGAAAAGACACATTCAATTTTGTAGATCAGTTTTTGGGCAAGGGCTTTGCTCCTGCTGGGAGACTCATCAGAGACTATGCTGCGAAGTTGCTCTTCCTGGTTATTCCAGAACTTCTCCCCAATTTTATTTCCAGAGCCTGTTGTAGACCCCCTGGGTTCCATTTGAGTTACTTCTGACTGGGATATTTGTGTTGTATCTGTAATATTGGCACTGAAATAAAGACCATGCAGTTTAAAGAGACCTTTTCCCATTTTTTTACTCAGTTGATCCTTGCTCCCCTTTCAGAATTAATGTGCCAGTTCACATTCAGACTGAAAGTAACTAAACTGTGTTTTGAACGGAAGCCAGTAGTTTTGACTATTTGGATCCAAAGATGCAAGGTCTGGTTGGTACCCCTCTGAGCTCACAGAAAGCTGTGTTCAGGGATGTCCCTGCAGGAACTCCTGGGAGGTAGTGCAGTTCTGGGCAGTCTCTAGGAGGTGATGTGTAAGACAGACAAAAGCACAGTGTGACAAACTCCAGATGTTCAGTGCTCTTTAGGATATATCTTATGATATATCTTAGGTCTTCATTTTTGAGTGTGCTGGTAATCTGAAGGTTGGGCACTTCTGCTTCAATTCTGTTCTAGGGCTTTCCAAATCATTGAGTGCTCTGAGCGCAAGCTTAGACATAGCTTCTTGTGTCCACAGAAGCGCTAACACTGGGCTCCAGAACTCGCCAAAAATATTGCAAGAGTGATCCACAGTGTACTTAGGGAAAACTGAAGACCTGTTCTGCCCTTGAATTGGGAGCAGGAGGCCACTGAGGGTTGTTCAGTCTGGTCTGGTCCTGACTGTATTAAGCAATGTAATGTAGGACTGA
The DNA here is from genome assembly GCA_013400635.1 of Hypocryptadius cinnamomeus. Classification (NCBI taxonomy): domain Eukaryota; kingdom Metazoa; phylum Chordata; class Aves; order Passeriformes; family Zosteropidae; genus Hypocryptadius; species Hypocryptadius cinnamomeus. The sequence goes on from VYZP01054919.1 coordinate 7,576, forward strand.
CACTAATTTAAGTGCTGGTCCGTGTGTAGTGAATTTATCTTCTCTTGAAGGGTATTTTTGCTACCTCACTGATTGAACTGGTTTGGGCCTTTGGATTAGCAAAGAGCTTTTTTTTCCTGGTACTGGCATCAGTGTAGGGTTATAAAATCTAGAACAATGTATGATTTCCTTAAAATTAACTTGGGGTTGTGGTAGGGTCATGCCTTGGCTATCAGTGGGAGATATATCCTGTGCTTAGCTGGAAGCATCATGAAACAGGCAGTTTTGCAGGAAATGGCTGAATCAGGGTCCATTTCTGGTGCTGAGCATTTAGCTTAATTGTTTTCACTGCAGTTGTGGTTATTCATTGCTCCACTAGCTCAAACTCAATGTTGAAGACTGAGCATGTTAAATCCATACCCCAGTGAGCTCTGAGAGCATCCCAGATAAAAAGCTAATGGGAAGTCTTTGTCTTGGTTCCTGAACTCCTCATAAGCTCTACCATTCTCTTCACAGAGTTGTACATGATCACTCGTACTGAAAGCCAGCATGCCTCGCTCTCCCTTTGGTTTTGCTGGGAAAGAGCACTGGTACAGGAAATTAGATGGGAAGGAAGAAGAAAATGGTGTCTCGCCTGGCCAGTTTGTTGCAGCAGAGTTGGGAACAGTGTATGTTGTCCCTCTTGTCATGCTTGTTTTCTGTTCCCTAGAGCAGCTGTCCGTCTCTGGTAAGCTTGTGGGGTGAATTCTTTCTGTGTTCTTGGCTCCTTCAGCCACCCTTGCACTGTGTCTGTGGGGAAATGGGCATTTCATCCTGTATTTGAGTCGAGCTGGAGGAGGCAATGCGTGTACCCAAAATACGTTTTGCAGGAAGCCATCCCTTGGCTATGAAGTACTCCTTTGTAGCAGCCAAACATTCCAGTTGTCCTTGAAGCTCTCCCCTCCTCACTAAGGGATGGATGCTGACATTACACAAGAAGGAAGGCCAGGCTTCACATCTTCCCCTATCTGCAATACCAGATAATGCTGCTTGCTCCTTGACCCCTATGTGCATTTCGAGCTCTGTGCTGCTGCTGTGGTTTTCCTCTGGAGAGCACTTGCACGTTTGAGGCACTCCAAGCATACGCTGAGTCCTCTTCCCGCCGGTTGAATGCAACAATTCTTACAGGTCTGGTCAACGCTTTCTTGCTTCAGTTGTAAGGGGGATATAAAGGCAGCAAGATACGGACTTCATGACTAATCTTACTAGTATCTGCATGGGAGGCTTTGGAACTGGGAGACACCGGATGTTTGTTTTTCCAAGTGAATGTATTTTGAGTCAAAAAATGGCAGAAACAATAGTGGCCATAATGGGCCTGAAGGGGGAGGAGACATGGAAAGGTCCTAAAAGTCGACTATGTCCAGGTCTTGATGGCACAAAATATGGCCTTGAACAACTTACTGAAGCAATAGCAGTGAGGGGACTGTCTTTACAGTACCATGGATCTATAATTCAGAAGATACTGAAGCAGCTGAGAAAGGTACCAGTGCCTTGCCTAAGGCTGGTACTAGCTGTGAGCCGCGGCAGCAGTGACGCTGGTGCACTTTTATGTGTTCATTTTCTACTTGGAGGCTGTGAGGGAAGGAGCTGCTGGACTGCTTCCCTTTTAACTTTCACTCTACTCCTGTATATTCCTTTTTCTTTTGTGATGTTGTAATTTAAATTTTACAGAGCCCCATCCTACCTCTTTGACAGCATAGAGAAAAAAAGGCAAACAAAAAACTACTAAAATACCAACTCCCAACAAACCCACCAAATTTAAAGTGAAAAACATGCCATTTGAGGCAGGGCATCTGTTGGCACTCGAAATTCTGGAGACCTATTTTTGAGATGTAAAAAATTTAGGTAAATGCTGAGTCATAGGTGAGTGAGGAGCTTAACAGATGTAAACATTTACATGGGATGCATTAGACTTCTGCTGTGTGTATTGTCTTTTGGTTGAAACAAATTATGAAGTGACTAATAAAATGAGTCAATATTCAATGATTTAAAATTGCCTTGTTGCTTTCTACCAATACAGTGGGATAGAATGTTTTGATTCTTAATGTTTGGCCATTGCAACGTCAGATCATGCAAAATAGTAAGGCCGTGTTTTGAAAAAACTTTGAGAAATTTTGGAGACCAAGATGAGTGGACAGTTGCAGAACACTTGAGCAGTTCCTGTGGAATACCATCCTGAGAGAGAGCATGTTAGTTACAAGCAGCAATGCTTGTCCAGATGCTAGAAAGGTGTGGTGGGATCTGAACACAAGGAATGTGTTTGGAGCCTGCTCTGGGAGCTCGTTAAAAGACCCCTTTCATACTCCATGTGACTCTTGGACAAGGATTGTCACCATATCTCTGTCCCTGGGTGTGCCTGCTTTGTGTTTTCTAGTCACATTTCACTGGATGACCTTTCATGTCTTTTCAAACGTGTAATTTTACTGTGGAGAAGGTGGGAGGCTTTTTTAAAATGTTCTTGATCCTGTTGAGGCAGAAGCAGTGGCTGCCCTCAAACATCCTCAAATTCTTGCAAACTATGTCATGATGATGTCATTGGTAGATGATGATGTCACTAGTAGTCATTGACATTATTAATAGCAGCCGCTAGTTAAGACTGGCAGAGCTTACGCGATGGACCTGCAGGGCGGCAGGAGCAAGGTGACGTTCGGCTGGTGAGCAGCGTGCCTCCTGCTGCGGGGCGCTGATGGTGACAGACGCTGGAGCTCTGTGGAGGGCGAGCGGTGACAGGTGCGTTTGCAGCGTTCACGTCAGGTTTGCCTTTTCCCCGCCCGGCTGGCGAGCGGCTCGCACTCGGCACCTCTCGCTGGTGGAAGACACGGACAGGGGGAGGCCGGGCCGGGTGCGGGGCCGGGTGCTGGGCTGGGGCCCAGGGAGGCGCAGGAGCCCGAGGAGGACGAGGCGGCGGCGCCGGGCGGCACGCGAGGGTGCCGGGCCGGATCCCGCGGCGGCATCCGGGTGCTGAAGGTGAGGAGGGGACCGAGGCCTCCGCCGCTCCGGGCCACTCGGGGGGGGAGTCGGCTGCGGGACGCCGGGGACGCTTGCCCGCTGCGACCTTGGTCTTTCCCATGCCAGTGGCTGCTGCCTGTGCGGAGCGGGCCGGTGCGGGGGCGGGTCGGAGCGCGGCCGCGGCCTTAGGCGCTGCTGACGCTGGGGTCTGGGCTGCCTTGCAGAGGAACGCGAAGCGCACCGGGAGCAGGAGCTGCCAGAGCAGGAGTCGGGTTGGTTCCCGTGAGAGGACCTGGCTGAAAGAGGACGTCGGACGAGGCTGCGTGTATGTTTATGGAAGAGAGACAGCAGCTGCGGCTCCTTCGGATTTGCGCCTAGTCCTCTGCACAGTGGACACCCAAGCCTCGGAGATCTGTGACGGAGAAGGGAGGAAAAACCTCTTTTTGCAGCTTCATGGAGACCTGGTCAGGTGAGGGCCGAGAAGGGATAAACCTGACTGAGAAATGTTTTGTATAGGTTTGCAAGGCTCTTGTTCACCGTGTCCCTATGCCTGTTGGCAGGGCAGGTAGGGAACAGGCAGAGGTAGTAACTGGCAGTCAGGTACAGCCTTGAGTCATGCACTTCATAAAAATTAGATAGTGGTGAAATTGAGGTTACGCACCTTGTAGTTATGCGTTTTAACAGGGAGGGTTTGACTGTTGCTCCAGCCAGAAATATGTCCTTATTTTCTGAGTAGAGACACCTGTTCGTATATTCCTTTGTTATGTTCTGTGTTATGGGGATTTTAGCATCTGGACAACCTGATCTATTTAAGAGGCTGTAAACAGTTACTTTGAGTCAGCAAAAGAAGGTGTTTTCACAATTATGCCATTTAATATTTACGTGTGAGTAATTTTTTTTGCTGAGAAGAGTTGCCAGCTAAATAATTAAAGGCAGACAGAAATTGTAGCAAGGGTTATATAAAGAAGGCTTAAGCATCAGATGCTGTGTTTTATGCCAGAAGTCAATTTAGGCTGAAAATAGATGGCTCAGGGTTTAATGTGCGTGAATTTTATGCTGTGAGCGTGTTATGGACTCCTCTAGGTTTAGAAGCTCACATTCAGTTTGTTAGTGTTTAAACTTTGCACTGATCCTTCTAGACTTAAGATTCAGTTATAAAATTGCCACTCCTGTTCTCAGGGGCAAATAATTGCTGCGGTCTCTTTGCTTAAAAGCTGAGCAGTAGATACAATGCATTTTGAACAGAGCTAGTAGCTGGATTTTTGATGTGAAATGAAGGTTACAGGCCGCCTGTGTCCAAATCTTAAAACTCTGATGTATTTTGCTCTGTAATGGGGTGGGAACGCTAGTGGTGGGAGATGCAGCGAGAACAGGACTTGTTTAAAACTCACTGTTGGAAAAGGTTATTTAGAACCATTTGCCTTACCCTGGTCAGAGTTACAGGAATTAGGGATGGGTTAGTTAGAAACGCTGTATGAGAACAGATGGACACTTGAAGACTGCCACTGAAGCTATTTGTTGCTTGAAAACTTTGTAAGGAAGTTGGCGTGTTTTGGACCCTAATAGTGAGCAGATTTTCCAGCATTTTTAAGGAAGAGCAGAGCCATTTGTGCAGCTCGTGAAAAAGCTTAGGTAAAGCTTGTAGATGTGTTCAGAGAGATACATTTTGACTTCATTTTACTTTTGAAGTGGCTTTTGCGTTTAAATTCTTTTCAACTTCTCTTTTCTCATGCTAGCTAGCTGTGTCTGTCTTTGATTTGTAGCAGATTTTGCACTGGATTAGCAAATTGGCAGCAAATTGCTGCCAGCCTTTTGGAAGCAAGTACTGAGCTGTAAAATATTGCTTCACACTCCTTTTGCCTCTTGGGATGTCTAGGACTTGGCCAAGATTTGTCATAAATTTTGTAAAGAGTTCTTGGTTATGATGTGTCTATTCCTTGTAACTCTCGGAGGGTGTTTGCCACAGAAGAGATCCTTGAAATACTTCCCGCTGGAGTTAGTCTTGGTAGGGAAGCGGGAGTTACCAGTATTGCTTCAGTAACACCTGTTAGTAGCAGGAAGCAGGCCTGAATGGTATCTACTTGCATGTCCACAGGAAGATGACAGAGTGCTCAAGATTATCTTCATGCCCTGTTGAGATAATTCCTTCCTCAAACAAACTTTACTAATTACTTTAATAACATGTTCACTATACAAATTACTTTGTTAAATATCCGATCACATCTTACCATAACTACGTGGGTCTCCCAGACAGCTTCTGAATTTTTCGCCCTTTTAATATTGGCAGGCGACTTTCTTTCCAGAGCATGGCAAATGTTGGTTTGGCACCTGACTTGGAAGGCTGAAAGCTGTATGGAAGAATAGCAGAAGCTCTTTTATGTATTCAATCTAAGTATTCAGCAATGTCCTTGTGATCGTTCTGTTTCCTTTTCAATTCTGTGAATTCAAGTCAGTTTCTGTAAGAACTTTTTCTTCTCTACAATGTACCTCAAGGATCTTTAGCTTTCTCCGAGCCAGAATCTTTCTTTATGCTTGTATCCCTTCATATCCAGAGATTATATCTTCCTGCAGAGGGAAGGGTTAAACAAGAATTGCACGGGTACCTTCTGTGCTCTGGATACTGCTCACAACAAAAATTTAAGCTTCCAGGGTTTGAAAACTTGACCCATACTTTTGGAGAGCTACAGTTGCAACAGGAATGAAACTGAAACTGTTGCTCCTTCCTTTTGGCTTTTCTGTCTCCTTAAGCCTTTGCGCCTGTGCTCCTGAGAGCTGCTGTGAGCAGAGGAAATATTCAGTCCCTGATGCGTGATACTGCTGAGGATGTCATGGGCTGTTTGTGCCAGATCGCAGCTGCTGTGACAGCCGCATGTTCTCGCATGTGCCAGTGTCAGAGCTCATTGTGTTGGGTACAGGATGAGTTTGTGCAGTTCTAATGTGAGGTGATGCCAGTTTGGGTTTCACACCACATTGCTTTCTCTTGAAAGAAAAGTGTATTTTTCTACTGCACTCTAACTGTTACTTCTGGAATCTGTCAGACTTGACCAAGTTGGTGAAGAAGTTCCATATGGAAACTGCCGTTCCATGTACAGGTTTTGATTTTCCGTTTGCTGGCCTGTCCAGGATTTTCTTAGTGAATCACATGGCTCTTGATGAGAACGTGGACCAGAAATCCATTCCTCCAGGTCTCTCTATTGCTGGTGCAATAGAATGGGCTACTCGTGATTGGTTTTCAGATAGGAATGGTGCTATGGCACTAGAGGTACATTTGTAGGGGATTGGGCTTGAATAGGTATTGCCACCAATGTTCCTTTTGTACATGGCTTTCATAGAAAAGAAACAAAACCAAAGGTGTTGTGTTTGATGTCTTCAAAGAGCAAATCAGTTTGATTTATGTGGACAAGAAAGAGGATTAAAGGTTTTTGAAATCAGCATTTTGAAACCCTGCAGAATTAATTCTTGCTGAAGTATAAGCTGTGAAGAAAAAAAGATCTCATCTCCAGAAGGGTAAGTATGGTACAATAGAGTATCCAGCTTTTTCAGGAGGGTAAACTACAGCACTGTACCCCAGAGCGCATTGAGCAACCTGTACAACTGTGACTTATGTGCTTTTCATACGACACAAATTATCCCTCTACTTCATTACTGTTCTTCCTGAATTCTGATGTGCAAGTAGGTGGTTCAGTGTGTACACAAAAAAGCCTCAATCCATTCAGCAACCAAATAGTAAAGTTTGAGTGTTTGTTTGTTATTTTCCTTGGGAAGTCTGGGTGCAGACTATTTGATATGTTCTTTTTGTGACTGACACTCAAGCATTTAATATTCCTGAGCCATGCATCACGTGCTGGTAAGGCTGTTTCCTGGCAAGCATAAGGCTTTAACAGCAGAAGAATAGGAGTCTAGGGGTAGTCAAGGGAAACTTGGGCAACGTAGTTGGAGATCCAGTCAAATCTCTCATATTCTTGGATTCTATGCTGAAGGGTATACAGTATGTCAGGTGTACTGTATTGGAAGTCAGCATTGTTCAGTGCAATCTGTTATGTATTCATTCCAGTTTCTGATAGCTTGCCTGTTACAGGAGACAGATACACAAGTTTGTCACTTTGAAGATTACCTCATAAAGCTCTTTTGAAAGTGTGATGTTGTGTTCACTGGTATATGTTTCTATAGCAAAAAATATTAAGTGATAAGATAAACATTAGCTACATATTTGTAGATGTACTTGGCTCTGAGCTTGTAAATCTTGACAGACAGTTCTAAAAAGGGCTGAGATCCTTAATTTGAGCTTAAGAAATCTCTGCAAGGAAAGAAGAATTGATGGTATTTCACTCTTTTGAACCAATCTTGTCCTGTGTCCATCTTACAAAACAGGCAAAGAAACAGCATTTAATAAGTCAGCTTTTCATGCTTATTGTGCAGGAGTTCCTTCTTAGCTGACATCAACTTATTAGTGAATAGGAGCTCCAACAGACAATTTCTGAAGAGAGAGGAAAGGGGTTATCTGATATACAGCCTTCTGGCTAGTAAGTAGATGCATTTCTGTGTAAAACAAAAGCATGGGACAGACTTGCCCTAAACAGTCTTGGTGAGCATTGAACAGTAAGAACTAGTTTTCTGGGTCAGCTGCATATCAACTACATTGCCTTTTCAGGCTATAGACTTTGTTTGAGAGTGATCCTTCTGATCCAGAGGTCCTGTATGTGAAGCGAGAGTTGCCATGTATCTGCTTGAAATACCTGAGTCATTTTACTTCTTGAGATGTGTCTTGGTGACTCCAAAGGAAGCCTGGATGACTAGATACTTGTAAATGGTGCATGTTTTATGAAATCAGTCCTGCCTTAATTATTTGATGACATTTGTAAAGCTGTCAGTAATAGCGGAAATAATTAAAATAATAATTAAAAACAATCAGAAATGTTCTTATTCTTAAGAAGAGATGAGAAGAAGTAGAAAGGTTTGGTACATACAGCAATGTAATGTTTCCCATTAAGACACACAGTATAAATAATGTATGCAAGTCAACAAAGTTTAGTGGAAAACAGGTCCTACCTAGCAAATTCAATCTTGATGCTTCGAAATTTCAAGCTTGGTTGCCAAAGGTATTAGTCATTCATTGCAGTGAGATGTTGGACTGGGCTCTGAGCAACCTGTTCAAGTTGAAGATGTCCCTGTCCATGGTGGGATGGTTGGAGTAGATGGCCTTTAAACGCCCTTCCTACCCAAAATGCCTGAGGTTCTGTGTTCTGATGTCATGGGGAGAAAAGCAATGCACAAACCAGTAAAACTCATTGGCTAGTATCTTACAAACTGGGAACTGTTATTCAGTGTAAGCATCTTGTTTTGGGTGAGGAGCTGTTTGAAGGAAGAAGTGTAAACTTGCATTGTTCAGTTTGTTCTGTTAATAACCTATGGCTAAAAGGGAAGAGTTCAGGAGGGCATGAATAGAGGGAGTGATGGGTACTGAGAAGTCAGTGCAGCTGATTGCTCTAGATGGTTTAGCATGCAGTATTCCCTGGAAAACATTGCTCTTCAGTATTGCTAGGTAGATTTATGTAAAAGACAAGTGTACTAAATACTGCAAAGGAGAGGAAGAAGTCCATAAGTTGCCAAAAGATGCAGTTCAGGAGGACTTGTGCGTTGGAGGGATATGAGTCTAGAGCAGGTTTGACCCAAGAACAGAAAAGCGTTTGAGTTAAACCAATGTGTATGCGTGGTTTTGTGAAGTCAGTGCGTGGATACAGGGAACAATCGTGTTAGGGCTTACAGAGTAGGGATAAACTAAAAAAAAAATTGGTGGTAAAAATCCTTTTGAATAAAAGTAGACCCACTCTACTACAAGAATAGTTTTAAAAGTACCTTGCACCTTATATTGAAGAGGAAGTTTGAAATGTTTAGTGACATGGTTTATAAACTCCTGTTTAAAGAAGAAGAGACCATTGAGATTCAGTGACTGTAATCTGAAGCTAGGCACTTTTAGATTAAAAATTGGGATTTTTAATGTTGGATAATGAGTAGACCATTGGAACAATATATTTTAACTCCTACCTAACATTTTCAGTGCTTAATCTTTTACACTATTTTTTTTTTTCCTAAAATAAAACTTGTCATTTAGCAAGAAACTCTGTTGTTTTTATTGAAGAAAATTGCAATACAGGGTCCCCAGTAAAAGTGAGAAGAGAGGATCAGAAAACATGTTTTCTATTCTGAATATACTAAATCTGACGTTTCACAAGAACTTTCTCTTACTGCTGTTAATTCAGGCTAACCACTGAATCCTTCCTGTGTTCTGCCATAGTTCTAAAACATCCTTTTAAATATACTGGTTGAGTTAACTTGCCAAAGCATAAGAATCTAGCCACTGATGTGAGCTGAAGAGAGCAGGAAATTTGTCTTATGTTTATTTTGGGGTTTTTTTTAATGATTCTTCATGAGGATTCTTCAAATGCTTTGCTCTAAGCTGCATTTGGAAGAAAAATTTAAGAGTTCTTTTATATTTTTGAGGCATTATACGTCGGGTTTTTTAATTACTTGGCATCTGGTTTTTTGGTACTTCTGGTTTTGTGTCTTGTCAGGGATTCCTCCTGGTGCTCCTTAAGTCATGAAATAGTAATACTCACCATGAATTGTGTGGCTTATGCCAATTGCTGTTTCTCTTCTGCAATGTAATTCACAAGTGTTGCAGTTCTTAAGTGCTGCTTGTCAAGCAGGGAGCAGAGACCCAAGAATCTGTGCTTGCCAGACCTTTTCAGAGGAGCAGAACAGACGGTGTGTCAGTATTCCTCACGCTTTAGCTGTACTGAGACTTGTTTAATCTGTTTTGCATTCTCAAACTTCTTTCTTGTATGTTTTGACAGGAGGCTGGAGCCCACAGAAAAACCCCTTCAGATTGTGTATGACTACTTGGCTGGGTTGGGTTTTGATGATCCTCTCAGAATGCAGGAAGAGGCTGCAAACTCTGATCTCAGCTGTATGATTCGCTTTTACCGTGGTAAGAAATTGTGCGTGTGCACACTGTCACTGTTCCTGCAGCTGTAACTATGAGCTGGAACTCGGCTAAAGCCTGAGTCATCAGCCTGTTGGGTTTATAGAGGGCTACATCAAGCACCTGCAGTACCAGTAAGCATTTCTTAAAATAAAACATTTTAAAGATTAATAGAAAAAAAAAAAATCACACGTCCATAGTTTTCTTGATCCTGTCCATGACTTGAGAAAAGACAGGTCCACAGGAGGGCACAAGACTGCTCTGTTGTCTTTAGATTCAAATATTGCAACTGATGACTTAGAGCTACCACTGGGAGTTCTGTTTAGATGTGCATGCAGATTGTATTTACAAAAAGTTTGTGGATATGGGCAAGGAAGCTCCTGGTCAAATACCTCCACAGCCTTTTCATAGTGACGGGTGAAGGTGCCAGCTGGTTAATAATAATGCAGGCTGCCATCAGAACCCTAGGGCACTGGATTGCAGAAGCAAGACTTTGGAGTGTGGCCTGTTGAATTGGTTTGGGCAGGAGACAGTATACACAAGGAGCCACAGATAACAGGCATAGGCCTGTGGGCATGTGGTACTAGCAGTCAGGAGGGGAATTCACTGAAGTTAACAGGAAATATGAAAGAAATTAGGGTGAGGAAAGATAATAAGGAAATTATTTCCCTGCTTGTAAGTACTTCACCTGTGTAGTTTTTTGCATTTCAGAAAAAAAAATCAAGATGCTTTTAACGGAAAATTGTTCTTGCATTGTGGATCTGGGCAGCCAGGCTAAGCTGCTAGCCATCTTTTGGTTATTCAGTGTCAAAAAAATGCACTTATAAGAAATCGGCTTCTTCACTCTGCCATCTGAGACAATCCCCTTCTGTCTGGGAGCTGTGTGTAAGAACAGGCAGAACAGTGTAGATACTGTATACACCATATATATACAAACATATATATATATATGCAAAGCACGGAGTGTAACAGATGGAAAGAAGTCTGACATGCGTAGTCTGGATTTATGGAGCAAGGAAGAGAGAGTCAGAAGTTACTTCAGCTGGAAGGAGTAGAGGCATGAAGGATAGGGCTATGGAGAACTTCTGAGGGAAAAATGAAAGTTTGGGTATGTCAAGCAGGAACTGCCAAGGATTCACGAACAGCGACTCAACTTTATGGAACCAAGTCGATAGAAAATGTAATTGAGTAGTTTCAGTCAGCATAAGTGGCTGGTCTGCTTAGAAGAAAGCCATGAAGGAAGAAGTATAAGGGTTGAAGGGTGTTCAGGAGACCTGTTTTGAGGAAGTACAAGCAAATGCCGACAAAGTGATTCTCAAAGGTAGGGGAGGAATTAGAGGGAATGCTATGAAGGATGGTACAATAATTTTGCAAAGTCTGCAGCTGAGAACACAAGGGAGGAAGTAATAGATTTTACACAGAAAAACTTCACTTAGAATCGTGGCATCACAGACTGGTTTGAGTTGGAAGGAACCTTAAAGATTGTCTAGTTCCACCCTCCTGTCATGGGCAGGGACACTTTCCACTGGACCGGGTTTCTCCAAGCCCCACCCAGACTGGCTTTGGGCAGTTCCAGAGATGGAGCAGCCACAGCTTCTCTGGGCAACCTGTGCTGGGGCCTCCCCACCCTCCCCATAAAACATTTCTTCCTTATGTCCAGTGTAAATTTGTCCTCTTTCAGTTTAGAAACATGGCCCATTGTTCTGTCACTATAGGCCTCCATAAAATGTCTCTCTATGCCTTTCTTATAAGCTGCCTTTATATATAGAAAAGCTGCAAGAAGGCCTTTCCAGAGCCTTCTCTCCTCTGGACTGCACAACCCCAACTCTCTCAGCCTGTCTCCATAGGAGAGGTGTTCCAGCCACCTGGCTGTGTCCACGGCTGCCCCGTGACTCGCTCTAGGATAGGTGTCATGGTTTTGGAGCAGAGAGGGAAACTGGAGGATTGGTGCAGCTGTGTAGGAATGCTTGGAACAGTGCTGTTGTGGCAGTTAGTAGTAGGACACCACTTTTAGTCCCATAATAATGTTTTCTTAAAAGTGTGGGGCTTGTCTTTCAGCTTGGTGAAATCAAAGCAATTTTTTTCTGTGAATTCTTACCGTTTCTCACCAGTAAAGGACATCTTATGTCAAACTTCATGTGTGTGAAACAAAACTATTGTTGTAAATAAACAGCTACATGTTTCAGCTAAATTCAGCCAGATATGGACATCATGACAGCACTTTAGATTTGGCAAGCTGAAGCTCCTCCTAATTGAGAAACAGTGTTACAGCTTGAGTTAGTAGTTAACTGTTTGCTCCTGATAAATGTTTGGAGTATGGTTTTCTTATTCAAGCTTGCTGTGTGATCAGTGTGACCTGCTTACTCCACATAGCATCAGTTTGAACATCCAGCCCAGCACCCCAGTAGGGTGCCAGGAGCAGCTGGACCTTAGTGCCAGTCAGCTCTGAAGCAGCTCAAACCCCTTCATATGCTACCAGTATCTCTTTCAGTTAGAGTATTGTGGGCTCCAAATCCTCTGTAACCCTGACTCCAGAAGCTGAATGGTTGACCTTGAGTGTGTCCAGTACGGCAGCAATTGGCAGCAGTCTGACTCCAGTCCAGTCTGAGTAGTTGCAGTGGCTTGTCACAAGGTTGGAGTAGCTGCAAATAGTTGCTTCTCCCTAAACAGGACCTGAACTACATTCATGGTGCCTAGCAATAGAGAACCACACTGGTTTCAACATCCCAAGGATATTAAAAATTCCCGAATGCTGTTGTAATTAACCTGGAGGAGAAAAGGAAGATGTGGGAAGTGTCCTCTCCCTAGGTGGGCACTCTGAGGAGAAAAGGCAAATGGTGTCATTATCTATGTTTTCCACTAAATGGCACCAGAGCACAAAGGTAGGGGCCATGCTGAGCACACAGACCAGATTACAAAATACAACACCATAACCTTAACCCAGTCTTTGCAACAGATAAGGTGTTACATAATGCAGCCTTGAGAACAAGTGCAACAAAATCGAGCAAACCAATCAATATTGTGACCAGCCACTGTTAAACAAACACAGTAAATGCTTATAGCGAATCGGTTTTAACACACTCTGGTCAGATCTGTCTCTGTCCCTAGTGCACCAGGTGTGGCACCTAAAAGGACTGTTGTGGTTTAACCTCAGCCACTCAATTAACACCACTCATCTGCTCACTCACACACTGCTTCCCCCTTGGGATCGGAAGGAGACTGGGAAAAAGGTGATACCTTTTGATAAAGGTGATACAGTTTGGTAATTGAAGTAAAGTAAAATAATAATAATAATAATTGTAATGAAAAGGGAAATAACAAAGAGAGAGGAATAAAACACAAGTGATGCACAATACACTGCTCATCACACTGGTGCTCTTTCTCTAGCAGTGCTCAGCCCTCTTGTCCCAGTTCCTTAAGTTTGTATACTGCATGATGTTCTGTGGTGTAAAATATCCCCTTTGCTAGTTTGGATCACCTGATCCAGCCATGCTGCCTTGCAGTTTCTTGTGCACCTGCTTGCTGCAGAGAATCAGACACTGTAAAGTCATTGACTTGGGTGAGCGCTGCTGAACCCACCAAAACAGCAGTTTTTTAGTGTTATTTTTTTTTATGTTATCAACATTATTCTCACACTGAAGCCAAAACACAGCCTTCTACCATCTACCAGGAAGAAAATGAATTCTATCTCAGGCAAAACCAGGACAGTCATCTTCAGGGAAAGAACTTCCTTTGTAGTTGATTTTCCAGGCCTTCCTTTAAAGTCCAGTAGAAGCCACTTATTTAATGATTTGAGTGACTTTAGCTGACTCGACGAGAGTTTAAAATTGCTTTTCTGTTGCATTGGAATGAAGGATATTTGGCAAGCATGTGGATTTGCTAAGGTCTGTAACTGCCTGTGGATCAAAAACACGCTGCATGGCAACCATTCTAACATTGTTCTGGGAGGCACAAATGGTGCTGCTCAGCCGCCGTTCCTGCGCTGACTGAGGCTGTTGCTTGTCCTCTGCATGAGATTTTTTTTTAAAGTGCAGTTTGTCCACTTGTTCTTTACAACAACTGGTTTTGCATGTTAGAGCCATGTTATTTGTACTCACAGATGAGAATGAAGAACATATGGACAGTAAATGCTAATGTCCCCTTTTTCTTCAGAAAAGCCATGTCAAGTGGAACAGTTGGATCGCATCCTGCTCTCTGGAGTCTATAACGTACGCAAAGGAAAGACCCAGCTGCACAAGTGGGCAGAGCGTTCAGTCACTCTCTGTGGTACGTGCCTCATTGTGTCCTCAGTGAAGGACAGCCATGCAGGGAAGATGCACATCTTGCCTCTCATTGGAGGGAAGGTAAGGCTCTTTTTTTGCTTAGTTCCCTGTAGCCTGGGAGGGAAGAAGAAATGTAGTAGTGATGAAAATTGCCCACAAGAGATTAATGTAGGCTTTTTTAACAGATTACTGCATTAATGTGCCCAACCTCTTTCTACTTGCTTTGCTTAGGTAGTAGTCTGAAGGCTAATAAAACAAAGAAACACTAGTTCAGCTTTCACAGCAGTAGCCAGTGTACATGGGCACTCTGGAAATTACTACTTCTTGTATCCATTTCAGCAGAAAGATGTTAAGCAGGATTTACTTCTGTGTTTTTCTCCAGTGACTGCAACTATATTTTCAGCAAAATGCGATGTTACTGGTGGTCAGTAATACTTCACCCTAGACTTCAGGTCAGTTGTAATTGCTGGTGCTTAGGCAGACTGTTGTTGTCACTTCTCCCTCTGCAGGTGGAAGAGATGAAACGTCGGCAGTACACCCTTGCTTTCACATCTGCTGGAGCACAAGCTCAGACATACCACGTTTCCTTTGAAACGCTGGCAGAGTGCCAGCGGTGGCACCGGCAAGCATCCACGGTGAGCCCATGGGGACAGTGTGGTTTGGATGGTGCGTGCAGGGTACGCCACAGGAAGGCTATTATGATGCAAGCTTGATCTGCAGTCAGAGATGAAGCTAGGATGCTGGAGAAAGCACCCAGGACATTTTCTGGCTTTATTTCCTTCATGCTCTGGGCTACGGAGATTTTTCTCTTAGCCTTCTCTTTTTCTCTACCTGTGCAACGTTGCCGCGCGGTAGTTCGGTGCGGTTTTAACCCCTGCTGCACCTACAAGACTAACTGAATCACAGGTCCCTAGAGCAAACCACAGGGACTGGCTGACTTTACAGCCATAGAAACCTACAGATTGCATTTGTTGCCATACTTGAATGTACCTGAAGTATGACCTGGACATACACAGGGCTGCCCTGAGGTTTGAGATACAGAGACATTGTAGGTCAGCAAGGATATTATGAAATACAAAATGAGTTCAGGGTAAAGCAGGTCATAAAATGTCAAATTAAGCACCAAAGACTTCAAAACAAAACATACTTTGTGAAAGGACATGAGATTTGCAGAGGTTTTATGAAATGCTGCGAAACCATAATTTATGAAGCCTTTTTATAACAAGTTATGTTTCAAATTTTATACGCTCAACAAGCTAATAAAAGAAAGAAGTAGCTAAAAATACAGAAGAAGCAGCTATGCTAGGTAGAGGTTCTGTAAACCTCAGAGAACTGAACTGGAAAATGGACTGCTTCCTGTTGCTTCTTGCACCTTTGGAAGGCACTTGAGATTATGCTTTCTCAATACAGTTTCCTGAAAGATTTGTTTTCCTCTATTACACTGGCTCTCTTACAGCCTAGCCTTTAGGCAGTGTGCCCCGTCCACATACAGAGCAGGGCTTTGTATGAATCCTGGCTGGTGTCCAGCTGTGCGTCCTTGTCAGGGATGTAGCAAAGGGCATAGGCTTGCACTTCATGGACTCCCATTTCCTGTATGGACTCTACCTGGTAGGTACAAGGAGTTCTTTCATGTTCTTGCAAATTGTTTATTATTTGTATTCTTTGGCCTTCCATTCGACTTCCAGAGAAAATTTGTTGCACAGCTGCAGCTTTTTCTCTTTCTTTTCAGATTGTGTCTATGCGATTTAGCATGGTTGATCTTTCGTGCTACAGCCTTGAGGAAGTACCAGAGCACCTCTTCTACAGTCAAGATATCACCTACCTCAACTTACGCCACAATTTTATGAGAACAAGTGGAGCAGGGAGTCTTGACTCTCTTTGCAGGTCTGCAAAGAATAATTTTTCTCCAACATTTGGAGTCCTTGACATGTGGATACAGGAATGAAGTATCGCCTGTTCTCTTGGGGATGGTAAAAAAATTGATCTTTAGGAAGCTCTAACAAATGAGGGGGTTGGAAGCAGAACTGGGTAGCCCAAGCAGGAATAAACTTCCAACAATTTGTAGTATTCATGAGCTCCCTTCCACAGATTCTGTGCTAACTCTGGTTTGAGATAAGCCTTGTGGGGTGACATGCCATTTGTATGGGCAAGATGCAGTAGTAATATTAGGCTGCTTGCTAAGCAGAGAACATCTTGGGGTATAAAATAAAAGGCAAGGAAAAGCATAATGCTGCTGTTGTGAATAAGTGTTTGTAGGAAGAAGTTTAGGTCTGAAAAACCCTGTTTCGGTGAGTTCTTAATGTGTATTTGGAATTGGCAGAGGGCCTGTGAGACTCCAGCTTTGCTTTGGAAACTTGTGATGATCTGCTTTTAAGAGAGTAGCAGTTGTGTGATGGTATGGAAGCATGATGTAGTCATCTTAGGTAAGTGAAGGAGTCTTACAAAAATATTTTAAAATTAATTTCCCAAAATCATAAAAATCTAGAGGGAGATTAGTCTGTTGATATGTATACCAACCATGCTAAATAGAATTCAAGGAGTTGCTCTATGAATTTTGAAAACTGTTAGGAAGCTTATGGTATTATTGTCCAATGGCTCTGTTTGGAACACATTTCCCTAAGGAAAATGTATTTGGAGAAACTTTGCAAAACTGCTTTTTGGTTTTTTGTTTGTTTTGGTTTGTTGTTGTTGTGGTTTTGAGGTTTGGTTGTTTTTGTCATTTTGGTTTGTTGGAGGGTTTTTTTGCAGGGTGAGGTGGGGTGGGGAAGGCTGTATTTTTGTTTTCTTTGTCTCTAGGGGCCTACTACTGTGCTATTTCATTTTTCTTCCCCTAGGGTAATGAGATGCCCAGGTATCTATGAGAATATACAATGAAAAAAAATTGCTCACTTTTGGGAATTCTTTGCAGTTTCCTTGTGAGCCAGAGTCTAGTCTGGTTTTCCAAACTTGTTTAAAAGTTTTCTAATGCTGAATTGTAATAGATTCTGTTACTGGAGAAGCTGCTTAAAATAATTTAAGATTTTGCTTTCTACTTTTGTCTTCAAATACATTGTATGATTTCTGAGCACATCAGAACTCTATTTTCTGAGTTCTGAACTCTATTTTCTGAGTTCTGAGCACATCAGAACTTTATTTTCTAAAATGGAGTATCCTTGGTTCACAGGATCAGCAAAGGGGCTTGAAATTTCTTTTGACCTTGCATGTAGTCAAGAAATCTGACATGTCAGAAACTCAGCTCTTTTCCTGGCAGTGACTATGTCTGTTGAAGCTGAAATCTGCAAACAAACGAAAGCCATAAAAGAAGCTCTCACTTCACACAATCTTGAATAAACAGATAGCATTAGGTTGCTCACATAAGGCTGCTCGTTGCCTTTTGAAAAGATTTTCTGTCTGAGGTTTTTAGGATGCTTCTAAGATTACAGCACCACAAGAAGACCCTGGCTCACTTGCAGTAGGTGCTGTCAGTGCATTGAGACTGTTAATTCCCAACAGCAGAATTTTTCACAATGATCAGATCTCTTCCTCTGAGCAACTTTCAAGCTCTGGGAGTCTAACTACCTATAACTATAATAATGGAGCAAAAATAATTGGCTAAAGGGAAAATGTTAAGCAAAGGGTATTAAATAGCCCTACCAGCTTTGTTACATCTCCTAGTTTATTTTTTATGTATTATAGTGCCTTTCAAGCATCTCACTTATCTGAAAAACACTGAGATCTGGTCTTCATTGAGATGTGTGTGTGCACACTCATGTATGCATCTGCATGTCTCTTGTCAGCATTCTAGCTAGTTGATACAGATTTGTGCTGGTGTGCTTTGGTGGCAGAACAGGATGTGTTAAACTTGGAATATTTCAGGGCAGCATCAGTTTGGGCTGCTAAACAGAGGATGGTCATCCCATGGAAGATTCACTGCTGTGTTTCCATACTTCTTTGTTGTCTCAGTATGCCCTGTGAGAGCACAAACCATAACCCGAGGAGCCACAACGATTTTGGAATCTTTATCCCCTATAATACCTGGTTCATATATACAGCTTGAATGAGAGTTGCATTTCCATTCCACTCCACTCCTACATCACTACACGAGCTTACTGTGGCAAAGAGGAAGGAACAGAAGGAGAACTCAAAAGGCTTTTGGGTGTTGTCCTCCCCACTGAGTGTGGAAGTCTGCTTGAGGAATCTCAGACCAGGCTGTGTCACATACCAGTTTCCCTTCAGCTTTTGGAAACTGTAATGCCCCTCTTGTGCTTGCTTTGATATTTTTACAGAGGGATGAATTCTAAACATTAGTTGTGCTGTTGTGTTTAATGCTGTGTCTCTCAGAGAAGCTTCTCACTCTGCTGTTAGAGAGAGAGAAACACTGCTTGGCACTAAGAACAGGTGTAGCAAAAGCCATTTCAGAACTCCTGAGAAAGCAGTTTTATTAAAGCATTTGCTCATTTCAAACCCTGAGAGCCGTGACCTGTCCTAAATCTCTTAAAATTGAACCAGCTAATGAGATTTTTCAAATCTTTAATGTTCATCCTCATTGTTTCCTTCTTCTCCAATGCTGTGGTGGAGTTCTGTGTGCAAGTTTCTAATTTTTGTATCATTGTTAGGTCCTTGCATTATCCTTCCTTTGAGGAAGGCTTTTACCAACATAGCATCTTTTTCTCTTTGGCTTTCAGTTGCAGTACAAGGGAGTCTGTGGCTGCAGCGAACAAAAATCCCTGTGCCCTTATTCATATAATGAGGTGCTCAAACAACTCATGTCCAAGTTTCAGCTATGCTCCCTCTTTCAAAAGAACAACACCCCCCAAGGTTATAAAGCCAAATAGAGAAATATGATACATAGTTCCTGCACAGATTGTTACAAGTATTTTGAATCCAAAAAAGGTCACTATAAAGAAGAAAACAACTCCAAAACCTTTCAGTCCTATATTTCAAGACATCTCAAGCTAGAAGTAATATTCTCCCTCAAGCTAATTAACCTTGGTTTTGTTACTGATATTAGAACATTTGCTTCAAAATAAGAGCAACTTGCCAATGCCTGGGAAAAGTTAGGTAGGGGAGGCAGATGAATAACTTCATGTTTCCAAGAAGTAGTTCTCTGGTACATGAAATTTGCAGTTATCTCATTGAAGTGAGACATTAATTTCCCCACTGAATTAATTTTTAGTGGTTTGGGATGAAGAGGATTTACTTGGGGAACAACACTTTTGCTTCCTGTAGAAGGAGGCAGGAGCTCTTGGATGAGAACCCTGCTGTATGTTACCCCAGCCACACTAAGTTCCTTCTCTGTCTTTGGACCTAGCATGGTGATTGAAGGAGCTAGAAACAGGTAACCATTTCCCAAGCACCGGTGGGACTGTAGTGGCTGTGGGGCTGTCTGTACTTGGGGCAGTGCCTGCGATGCAGTCTGCTGAGCAAGGAGCACTGCAGGTGTGCGATCTTGTTCAAGGACCTCTGGGTGCAGGTGTTGGGTTTTCCCAGCATGAAGCAAATGCTTTCCTAGTTTTCCCTTTTTACAGCTTGGCTTGGCTTTCTGTTTTATTCTCAGAATAGTCCTAGTGAATATTTTCAGCTCCTCTTTTCCCAAGCTACGTAATTGTAGACTCTTGCTGTAGTTAATTAAGGTAAATTTTTTTAACTGAGCATTTTAGTCACCTTAATCTTAGTAGCAGTCACTAGGACAAAGCTTGTTAAGTTGATGTAGAAGGTTGTTATCAGTTCCTGCAGTAAACCTGTGGTGTTTGATCACTTTCAGCATGACAGTTGAGAAGAATATCAATGACTTAAACCCAAATTTATGCAAAAACTCCTGTAATGAGTTAGCTGACTGTATCACCAGTTTACAAAGACTTAAGAATTCTTTATGACTGGTTTGTGTATTTTTGCTTTAAACATGTAGGTTTGTGAATTAACTAGTGTTCTTGCTAATAGGTTTTCTCAGTTGAAGAGTCTGAACTTGTCTCATAATAGACTGGGAGAGTTTCCTGTATCACTGTGTGAGATCTCTACTCTGACAGAGCTTAATATTTCCTGTAATGGACTTCATTACTTGCCAAGTCAGATTGGCAAACTGTTGAAGTGAGTATGTTCTTTACATCTGTGATCATAAAATACCCTTGGTGCCTCAGCTGAGCACTACTGATGTGCAGGTACTGTTTCTGAAAGTGCGGAAAAAAACCAAAACAGGGCAGCCTGTTTTGCCCATGAAGGCTGAATGATTAATTTGACTCCAGCAGAAGGTCAAGAACTAAGATGTGCAATCCCTTAATCACTACTAGGAAAACATCACAACTGCTAGTGCAGAAAAGATGAGGAAACTTGATGCAGATAAAGCACTGAAGGCAGTTGCATTGTTTCTCAAATAAGTCTATGTGCATTTTTCTACAGCTTCAGAGTTGTCTGACTTTCTGCATTTATTATTTGAATTTAATATTTTCAGTACTGATGCAATTTCTATTGAAGTTTTAATTTACTGTAGAAAACTTTTCTGTGGTAATTTCTCACGGGGGTCTTGTGATTTTTGTCAGCACTGGTATGTTTGATTGTGTTCTACAGAATTGGCTGCTTTTGTGTTAGAGGATTTTAATATGAAAATACTTGAGCAATCCCCGCTGAAAATTTTGTCTTAAAGTGTTTGCTGGAGCCTTGTCCATTTTCCCCGGTAGCTGCCCCAAATGCATAAGAGCTTAAGCTTAGGCAAATTTAATTGCAAGACTGTTAGTACACTTAGATAAACATCAATAGATGTTTATCTAAATGTACATATTGATAAACATCAATATTGAACTGTTTATTTATTGTGGCCTGCTCTTCCTCCAACTTGCATCTTTAAAAAAGGAGTGTCTGCAGCCACGCTGGATGTGAGCAAGTAATTTCCAGAATGATCTTTTAGCCATATACAAACTGTGAGGAAAAAGTTACATGTAGGCTTACACTTCCTGGAGGTTTACAGTTTAGTTATGGGTCCAGTTATCTTGATGACTCCTTGAGCCCTTATTCATAAGAACTTTTTGTGGCCTCAGATTTCATTTCTACCGCCACTAAACACAGAAAGGTCTCTGTTGGAACATAATCATAATAAGGGAATTGTATATTTGGGATCTGAGTCTCAAAAGCCATACAACCTTTGAAACAATTAATCATACAACAAAAAGCTACCTTATTCTTTTCCGAGTGTGTGTTGGAATGGACAACTAGAGTGTATAAATCTTCTACTAGTGCATTAGTGTGGTAGGAGATATGATTAAACTGTGCCATTTGTAGAAAATCAAGTAATTAAGTAAATATCTTTCATTTACAACGTATGTACTGGTTTGTATTTTGCTTGTATTAACTTACAATCTTTGGCACAACTGGGAGTTCCAAGCCTATTACACATGTGATAAAAGAACTTCAGTAACTTTACGTGTATAAGAATAAAATTAGCTGTTAGGTACCTCTAAAAATAACCACATTGAGACCAGCCAACTGTATGAGAAAATTCACTGAAAATATGAAACTTGATGTTCACTACTCTTTGCAGATTTTCTTTCTCTTTTTCACTGTTGCAGTCTCCAGACCTTCTGGCTTGATGGCAATTTCCTCACATCCTTACCAGAAGAGATGGGAAACCTGCAGCAGCTCAGCTGTCTTGGGCTTTCCTTCAATAACTTCTGTGAACTGCCAGCAATTTGTGAGAAACTTGTTACCTTAGACAAACTAGCCTTGGCAGGGAACTTGCTAGAGACCCTGGACCTGACAGTGCTGAACCGTATGGGTCACATCAAAAGTGTGGACCTGAGGTAAGGGGTGAAACTGGCAGGTGTCTGTAAAACATATTGGTACTTTCCATTTACAGCAGAGCATCTGTGCAACTTCTGGTGTGCTTTGCAATAAACTAGGTTCAGTTTTTTCTCTTACTGATTCTTTAGGTTTCATGGAGTTTTGTTTCTGAGGGTATGCAGAGTCCACTTGGAAAAGCAAGCTTAATTGAGCAGTGCCAGATGCTGAACGTGACCCAGCCCTCTAGTTTCCTCCTGTGATTTGCTGTTACCTTGAGCTTTGGTAGTTCAAGGTACCAAAACCTTGATCTTTTCTTCCCTTCTTTGCCTCACTGCCCTAGAGATGTGATCCTGTTTCTCCAGGCTGCCAACTGCAGATCTCTCAGAAAAGGACAAAGATCTTTTTGTGTGTGGCAAGGCAGTCTAGTATCTGGTTTCTGTTTTCTAGACTGGATCTTTTTTCAGAATCTCTTAAGAATTTGGGAATCATTAAAATGATTATGTGTAGCAGTGTAGACAAAGGAAGTGTTTTTGTTTGTGTTCACTGCCTGAAATTCACCATTGCTTGTCACGCATTTCATTCACTGTGCTCACCTTTGGTGTTAGCCTTCACCAGAATTCTTCCTTTCCTCTTCTTTCTTCTCTCTTACCAATGTCCAGTGTTCAGTGTCTTATTTTCTGACTTTTTAACTCATCTCTGAGTGTTTAGGCTGAACAACCTGAAGAGAGCAGCAGCTGACACTCTGGAGGGGAACAAATCTGTGGCTTACATGGATTTACGAGACAATCAGATGACAGATCTGGATCTGAGCTCCTTGGTCAGCCTGGAGCAGCTGCACTGCGAGCGAAATAAGCTGAGAGAGCTGACACTGAGTGGCTTCTCCCTTCGGACCCTGTATGCCAACAGCAACTGTATGTCTCTTTGTCTTCTTCACCTGCCTTTTCCCTTTAAGCCCTGGGAGCAAAGGAAAACAGCCTTTTGCCCTCTCTGATGCATTAAAAAAATACTTATGTTGATGTTATTGTGGTGAAACCATATGGGATGGGTCCTCTGAGGTTAGGTCCTAGGGATCACATATGCATGGGTGTACACAGGCTGTGTGACAGTGTGGAGGTTGTGGTGTTATGTCCCAGGAATTCATGTCCCGTTGAGATCTGTTTGGGAGCCCACAAAGAAAAGTACCATTCTCTCTTGTTCTGGTGCTCCACATGACAGATGGAGAAATGTATAGTGAGACACTATAGTGTGTCATGTGGCAGATGTATGAAGTGTGTACTCTGTGGTGGGAAGTATCACTGGGGACCTTGAGTCTCCATAAAGAAAGACTGTGAGTCTCATTTGATAAGTAAATTGCATCTCTGTGCTGTTTTCTCTCTGAAGCTCTGCAATCATACTTACTTGCTTTACTTCATCAGGTCTGACAGCTGTCAATATTTATCCGGTTCCTGGTCTACTGACATGTCTAGAACTCTCTCAGTAAGTGATAATACACAACAGAATTTAAAGCAAGTATCTGGACATCTTGAGAGCAATTAAACACAATAGAACTTCAAAGCCCAGCACTAAACAATGATGAAAGTGTCCCAGACCAGAAGCCCTTCTGAACCAGTATGACGTTTTCAGGTGACTTCGCTGTCCTTCAGCTGTAGGCTGTGATCAGGAAAAAAAAAGCCAAGCAGGGACCACTGAACTTGTGGCAGCTTACTGAACTGAATGGGGGGAGATCCGTCGATCAAATATTTAGAGTAGCTCCCAGGGATCTCTGCTGTTGGTTTCATTGCCTACGTCTGCCCTTGGAGCAGCATTATGAGACTTGTAAGATAGGATGCCCTGCCAAGTCATGAACCAGTTCAGTTTGCATTATCCATGACTAACTCAGATGCTGTTCATTTTTTGCCTGTTGCTTTTGGTTTGGCTGTCACTAAAATCATGCAGCATTCAGAGTCTTTTCTATATGGAGTGCTGGTTTCTAGCTTTTCCCACTTGCTTTTCTCAGCAATCAACTACAGTGTGTTCCAGACTGGGCCTGTGAAGCAAAGAAGCTGGAAGTTTTGGATGTGAGCTACAACCTACTCTTGGAGCTCCCATCAAGGTCAGAAAACCTTTGTAGACAGAGCTGAGCTTTCTTTTACAATGGGCTGTCTGGGAAGAGAAAAGCCAGTGCTATTCCCGTTGTTTAATTCCTTGTTATGTCAAGATACTTACTCTCACTTACTTTATCTATGTAGCGTCAAAAATGCGCTGTATTCAAATGTTGGAAAGAACCAGTTTCTAGGTCAGCCTTTTGAGCAGTAGGGGCTAGGTAATTCCATCCTGTGCTTTCAGCTGGTACTGCAGCTATTTGCATCTGACATAGAACATGCTGCTGTGATTTCTATGTGTTATCATACTGTCTGTGAACACAGGTCACAGGTGAGACGCGAATACATTTTGCATCATGCCTCAGAAATTTCATCTGTTACCTTTGACAGGGAGTTACCACAGAGGGAGAATTCAGCTGATCTCAAATGTAGCTTTCACAGTACACCATCAGCCAGCTTCTTTCTCCCTATTTCCCTTTCAGTTTCTGGAGAAATGCAGTGAATGAGAGCCAAGAACTAATACAATTTTGCAGTTATTTATCCTAGGAGGAAGCAAAGCATAAACATTCTCAGTCTAATAAGGGTGTTTGGTGAGCGTGTGATTTGATGAATGACACAGTGCCTGGGGTAAGTTGTACTAAAATTGAATGGAGAAGTGGTTAACAGGGAAGAAATGCAGAACATGGGTTGGAGAAGTTGAAGCAAGAGACATGGGAGGTGATCAGCAGTGACATTCCAGTGATTGTCACAGAAAAACTATATGCATCAAAAGCAAGAAAAGGACATAACAAGGATGTGATAATGAGAACTTAGAAGAGAATTTTAGCCAATCCAATGGATTAGTGACCACATTTTAAGTATATTATGCAAATAATAATTTGCTGCCTCAGAAATAATACAGGAGTGCTAAGCCGCTAGTTAAAGGTTTGAATTTATGTTGGCACTGTGGAAGCAATTCTTTCTACCTACGAGTGACAACAGGCATTTAAAGCCTTCCTTTGTGACTTCTTTCTTTGTCTGCCTGAGAGAATGCTGGGCACATGCACACCAACTCAAATCACAAGATACCAAACAGTAGTGTAGAGGGAAATGCAGATGCACATACAAGCAGAGAGACTTGAATCATCTTACCCTGTGTGTTGTTCTGCTTTGTAATTGTTTACATTTTATGGATCAGTGTATTTTAATTTTTCCCTGCTTTACAAGCAAATTAAGTGGATTAAATACTACCTTTCCCACTCTGTGGATGTCAAGAGGAATGAACCAAGTTAAATAGAAAACCCTGTGTCTTTCTAGGATCCTCAGAAGCTTGAGTCTTCGGAAGTTGATGTTGGGGCACAATCGTCTGCAGAGCCTTCCACCTCTTCTAGAACACATTCCACTGGAGGTGCTGGACCTTCAGCACAATCTGTTGACTAAACTCCCAGAGACGCTCTTTGTCAAAGCTCTGAAGTGAGTGTCAGTATCAAACATCTTTTGAAAGAGGCACCTGTGTGACTATCCTTCAAGGTGCCATTTGCATAAGAGATAACGAGGTGTGCCCTTTATGAGGAGGTTATTCAGGTGCCATAAGGGAAGCCATCAAGCTGATTTGAGGGAATCAGTCCATGTTACGGTATAATTACAGGAAAACAGAAGCTGCCTGAAGAACTTTGTCTTTAAAAGTAGTCGTAAGTTCAAGTGCAAAGAAAAGAAGCCAGTCAGATTCAGGTCATTTGAGAACAACAAGAGACCCTTTACAAATGAACAGTCTCTCCTAACTGTATTCACACAGGAGTTAGCCCTGCTTTAAAGAAGCCCTTCTTTATTTAAAGTTTTATGTTGTCTGCTTCCACCAGTATTACCCATGGGCTTTTCAGTACTCACTGTTTACTGTAAAAATGCTGTGTACATCCACAGTGCATATAGGTAGTAAGTAATTAGTAGACTCACAAATCTTAATGTGAGTAGGGATGTTACAGTATTGTCTGGCCTCCTGTCTGATACTGCTGTCTACACTGGCATTTGTACAGCTCCTTTTCGTTGTTAATGGAGTGGTTTGGATGATGTGAAGTCTGATTCTTGCACTTGCTGTGGTTAGCCTCAGGTACCTGAATGCATCCGCAAACAGCCTGGAGTCCTTGCCCTCTGCATGTCCAGGGGAGGAGAGTTTGAGCATGCTGCAGCTGCTATACTTGACTAATAACAACCTCACAGATCAATGCATCCCTGTCTTGGTGGGACACCCAAACCTACGGATCTTGCATCTGGCAAACAACAACCTGCAGACTTTCCCTGCAAGGTAAGTCAGTAAGGCTGTTGGGCAAGACAATGCTCCCTGGGAGGAAGCTGCCACCTCCCCATGATTGTACATGAGTCAAAGTCAGGGTGAGATGCTCTCCCTGTGGCTTGAAGACAAAAACCTGACGTTTCTACACACAAAGGGAGGAGAAGCATGTTAAGGGGGATTGGGACAGGGTAGTGTTGGCTGTAGGTTTTCCTGTCCTAGTTGAGGTGCCATCCAGGGGTCCAAGGGATGTAACTTGTTGTGTTGCATGTGTGTGGGGATGGGGTGATATTTCTTTGCAACTTCAGCACTGATGGTGAAGGGTCCGTCTGTTGTACAAATTCAAGCCAGGCTTAGGGACCCTGCATCTTACTAGAGCATCTCTTAGGACTTCGGGTCTCCTATCAGTAAATCAGAAAAGTAGCTCATAAAGGGCAGTGTCTATGGATACCTCATCTGCAACTTCAGAAAGTGACAAGTTCATGTCTGTAAGATGCAGTATTTTTTTGTTTCCCTTTCAGCAAACTTAGTAAGCTGGAGCACTTGGAAGAACTGAATCTGAGTGGAAACAAACTGAAAACAATTCCTACAACAGTTGCAAACTGCAAGCTACTTCATACACTTATTGCACACTCTAATGAAATCAGCATTTTTCCAGAAATCCTGCATTTGCCCCATATTCAGGTATTTGTATGGAGAAGATAAAGAGATGTCTGGGTAAAGTTTGGGCTATAGAATGAGTAACTGCTAGGAGAGAACAGGAGGTCCCAGCAAGGCCAAGTGCAGGGTGCTGTACCTGGGTCAGGGCTGCCCCTGGTATCAATCCAGACTGGGGGATGAATGGTTGAGAGGAGCCCTGCTGAGAAGGGCTTGGGGATGCTGCTGGATGAGAGGCTGGACGTGCCCCAGCCATATGCGCTGGCACACAGAAACCCCCACCACACATGCTGGGCTCATCCCCAGTGCCATGGCCCGCGGGTAAGGAGGGGATTCTGCCCCGCTCAGATGGAGATCCCACCTGGAGGGCTGCACCCAGCTCTTGAGTCCTCAGGACAAGAAGGACTTAGACCTGTTGGAGTGGGTCCAGAGGAGTCCATGAAGATGATCAGAAGGCTGGAGCACCTCTGCTGTGGCAATGGGCTGAGTGGTTTGGGGTTATTCAGCTTGGAGAAAAAAAGGGTCTGGAGTGACCTTATTGCAGCCTTGCATTACCTAAAGTGACTAAAAGAGAGCTTGAGAGGGACTTTGGACAAAGGCATAGAGTGACAGCAGAAGGGGGAATGGCTTTAAAGTGAAAGAGAGTAGGTGTAGGTTGGATATTAGGAAGAAACTCTTCCCTGTGAGGGTGGGGAGGCCCTGGCACAGGTTGCCCAGAGAAGCTATGGCTGCTCCATCCCTGGAAGTTCCAAGGCCAGGGTGGACAGGTCTTGGAGCAACCTATTGTAGTGGAAGGTGTCCCTGCCCATGGCAGATGTATTGAAAAAAATGAGCTCTAAGGTCCCTTCAAGCACAGACCATTCTGTGGTTCTATGACTTTGCTTGATCAACCTGAGAAGAGGCCACAGAATATACATTCTCGATCTCTCACCTTTCTGAGTCGATAAAAGATCATCTCATTCACCTTTACCCTCTGTCTCTGACATTTCTCGTTTCTTGCATTTGAGACAGTGGGCAGCAGGTTTGCATATAGAGGCTTTCCTTTATCTTTGGTGTGACCTAGTCTTTCAGTATTGGAGTCATGGCTATTGCAGGTTGCTTATAAATCATTCTTCTTCTGACAAGTCAGATCCATTTCCATACCCTGTGTGTGAGATACAATAAGTTGCAGGGTTGTATGATGTTTGTAAGGAGCACTGGAGTAACTGATGACATGACACAACAAAAGAGTATTTTATTTGTCATGCTGTTTGTTGCTACTGCAGTTTGTGGATTTGAGCTGCAATGAATTAACTGAAATCCTAATCCCTGAGGCACTGCCAGGTACCTTGCAAGAGCTGGATCTGAGTGGAAACACAAACCTGGTGTTAGAACACAAGACACTGGATATCTTCAGGTGAGCCATTGACATGTCAACCCAGTAGTGACCTGCACAGGGAAGGGTAACCCTTGCCAGGAGAGGAAATGGGATAGTAAAGTAAAAGCACTCTATCACTGCATGGTAGTATAATGTTCCCTGCCTGAGGCAGCTGAGACTTGCTGTCTTTGGGAAGGGAAAAGTCTGGGTCCAAAACATCAGAGCAAGGAATTTTTCAGGTGGTATGAGGTTTTCCCAGGTGTCTCTGGCATAAGCAGCCAGACATCTCCAGAACACCTAGACCTTAAACTCCTTTCCTTGATACAGTTCTTTCCACAGAGTGCTGTCTAAAACTAGACTGTGCAAGGTCCTAAGGCCTCTTCAGCAGGTTCTAGAAAAGCATAACTTCTGTTCTCTCTGTAGTCACATAACCACTCTGAAGATTGATGCTAAGCCTTCCCTCACGTCAGACTCGGCACTCACTTCTGTCTTCTGGAGTCACGGAGTAGCTGAGATGGCAGGCCAAAGAAATAAGTGAGTATTATGGTCAGCTGAACACTGACAGTGTCTTCTTAGGATGCTGAGCAGAGTGCACTGCTGAGCACCCAAGCAGACCTGTTTTGCCCAAGAGCTCATCCATTCCTTTTTCTCTCTGGGTCTCTTACTAAGTTTTGGTAACACATGTCTCCACATTACCTTTTGCCTCAATTTTCACACTTTTCCTGGTACACTTGGACTCCCCTCTCCAGCAAAGATGTTTTTTCTCTTGCCAGCTGTGCCTGTTGTCCTCTCCTGCGTGTGGTCAAGGAGGGTTTGGGAGTTCCAGTAATAAAATGCAGCTGCACGTCTCCCAGGCTAGTGAATGTAGGGCTGGTGGCTTTGCTGCCCTGTGAGAATGGCACTCACAGCAAAGTGCCTGATGGCTGTGGTTTTGAGAACAAGATGATTTTTTGAGACATATTAACTTAGCTTGTATGCTTTTCTGACAGGCTGTGTGTGTCATCCCTGGCACTGGGGAGTTTTGCAGAGGGGGTGGAGGCTGTGTATGGCATGTTTGATGGTGACAAGAATGAAGAGCTGCCACGTTTGCTGCAGTGCACCATGGCCGATGTGCTCCTGGAGGAGGTACAGCAGTCTGACACCATGTTCATGTCCAACACCTTCTTGGTCTCCCACAGGTAGGACAGTGAGCAGGCTGGTCCTAGTGGGACTTGCATAAGGTATATCAATATGTTAGGTGGGGTGAGGCAGCCCTCCAGAATGCCTGTCAGTAGAGTCTGGAGCCTCCTACACCTTCTCCTCCAACAGGAAGCTGGGCATGGCTGGGCAGAAGCTGGGTTCCTCTGCTGTCCTTTGCTACATTCGTAATGAGGTGGCTGATCCAGCCAGCAACTTTTCTCTGATGGTGGCCAATGTGGGGACGTGCCAAGCCGTTCTGTGCCGAAGTGGAAAAGCACTGCCTCTCTCCAAAGTCTTCAGTCTTGAACAATGTTCAGAAGAAGCCAGGAGAGTCAAGGAACAAAAAGCCATTATAACAGAGGTTGGTTTGGACCCTTTCCACTTCAGCTTCCACACTCACATAAAAGCTTGATACAAATACATGAGCTTGGCTGTCTGCATAACATTACAGGGGAGAGGGTGACATGAAGGTTCTGATCTAGTGCTTCCTGCTCTGCTTCATTTGCTGATTCGCTGTCCAAAATTGCATGTTCCTAAAACACTTTGGCCTAAGATCTGTGGGTACAGGATGACTTGTAGTATGCAAAAGTATTAAAATGATTTCAAGAGAACTCTGTAAAGGTTAACTTTGCAAACACTTGGAAATAACAGGGAAGTTCCAAAGAGTGGGAAAAATACATCTGTAAAGATCTTGAGAAATGAGTGCCAATCACTGTAGTTGTATGCTCAGCAGTGGGTCTTATAAAAAGTATTAAGTTGCTAGATAGAAGTATTTTTCATAAGCATAATGTGTCACTGTGTTACAGCTCTTCAAGGCGTAGCACTGCGGCTACTGACTGAAAATAACTATGGGACTAAGGTAGCACGTTAAATAGTTTAAAAACTGGCTCATTAATGGATTCTGAAAAAGAAAAGTGAAATTACTGTATAAGAGACTTCACTGTGCGTCTCATCTGCTGGGTTTTAATACTTGGTGGCAGCAGCAGTGCTGACACCCAGAGGATACAGAAATTAAGAACACTGAAATTAAACTCAAAACACTGACTTGGAAAAGGGACTGAGGGTTGTGGGCACTTCTCTTTATGGGAGGCCACTGCCAGGCTGGCCAGATTACCCCCTAGCAGAAGGGGGTAATACATCCTGGTTACAGAAACAGTTTGAGGTACCTAGCTGTTCTTTTTATCCTCGGGTTGTAGTGTCCATACTTCAGAATGCAGTTATATATTAATAAAGAGGGAAATAGTTTAGATAATACACAGAAATAGTTTAATGTCTGGGTAACCTGTCTTGTACTGAGAAAATCAAAAGTCACTGTCTCACTTGTACTAAAAAAATAAGTTTCACATACGTATGACTAATCAGTGAGACTCTCTGATCAGTGTACTGCAGGTAGTCTAGCTGCACATTTCAGAATTGTCTGCTACAATTCTTCAGAGTGCAACAAAAAGTCTTGTGGGATAAAAGTGTATTATTGCCAGCATGGGTGATGGCGTTTATTGTACCTGGTCATCAGGTATAGTGAATGCGCTGTAGTACCTGCATCTACATCCCTTTCTCCAATGCCGCAGCTGTGTAACTGACATTTCTCGAGGCTCCAAACTAGCATATGAGCAGGGGAAAGTTTGCTTTCTAAATTATCTAACAGCACATCCAATGCTACTGCCTTATTTCTCTTGTCTGCAGGACAATAAAGTCAATGGTGTGACTTGCTGTACTCGGATGCTGGGCTGCACGTACCTGCATCCTTGGATCCTGCCCAAACCACATGTCAGTTCCATTCCACTGACTGTACAAGATGAATTGCTACTTCTAGGGAACAAAGCTCTCTGGGAACACCTTTCTTATGCAGAGGCTGTCTCAGCTGTGCGACACCTACACGACCCACTAGCTGCTGCAAAGAAACTCTGCACTTTAGCCCAAAGCTATGGTTGCCAAGACAATGTTGGTGCAATGGTGGTATGTCTGAACATCAGTGAGGACAACTGCACGTGTGAGATGCATGGCCTCACTCTGACAGGCCCTGGGGGTTTTAGTTCTACCACCACCAAACCAGCAACACCTTCATGTAGCAGTGGGATTGCTTCAGAGTTCAGCAGTGAACTGTCTGCTTCTGAGGTTAGCAGTGAGGTGGGCTCTACTGCATCAGATGAACACAGTGCTGTTGGTCTCGATGGCAGCTTGCTACCACGACAAGAACGGCGTTGCAGCCTACATCCTGTGCCCCCCTCAAGCATCTTTCAGCGCCAACCTTCCAGTGCCACCTTCTCTAGCAACCAGTCTGACAATGGTCTAGATAGTGATGATGAGCAGCCTGTGGAAGGTGTGATGACAAATGGCAGTAAAGTGGAGGTAGAGGTGGACATCCATTGCTGTAAAGGAAAGGGTCAGGAATTACAACGTCCCGCTGCAGAGTACAGCTCTTCTGCTCCAGGGCCAGAGGATGACTCTGGGCTTGTACTCATCATTCGGAGGCAGAACAGTGTAAACAGCAACACTGTGCAGAGAGGGGTTAAGGAGAAGTGTGAACTCCAAAAATCTCTTTCCACATGTTGTCTTTATGGAAAGAAACTTTCCAATGGCTCCATAGTGCCCTTGGAGGAGAGCCTCAACCTCATTGAAGTAGCAACAGAGGCACCCAAGAAGAAGACAGGCTATTTTGCTGCTCCATCCCAGATGGAGCCAGAAGATCAATTTGTGGTGCCACCTGATCTGGAAGAGGAAGTGAAGGAACAAATGAAGCAGCACCAGGAGGACAGAGCAGATCAGGAGCTGAAAGAAGAACATGCAGCATCCCTGCCAGAGGAGTTTGACACAGCCCTGTAACCCTACGAGTACCATTCCCACATTATCTGTCCCAAGAAGCTCTGTTTAATAGGGGCTGTCATGCCCTCTGAGGGAGCTGGGATCTGCAAGGAGTACAGACACCTGCTGCTTTCTTAATGGAGTTTAGAAAGAATCAGGAAGGCCAACGTCTGGGCTGTCCACTTAACCACTGTAGCGTCTCAGTTGTTCTATGAGCACACAGATCAGCAGCTGAGCTCTGTGTTAGGGACTGTCTGGTAAGTCCTTGAACCCTGAGGTTCTTCCAGCTGTGCCGGAAAGGGGCTGGCGTATGCGTGGGGTGAGGAGGCTGCTGAGAGAGAAATGCTCAGTGTTTAGAGTCCTGTGAATATTTCTGGTGCAGTGTCCCACCCTCCCCCCCAGCACCTGTCTTTGTTATTCCTTGAAAGAATACAGACAGTTGCAATGAAGCTGACCTGAGAATGGTTTCCTACAGTAATTGCAAGCACTTTTATTTATTGCACTTAAGCTGTTCTTTTCCCTTTCAGCCCAGCACTTTATTATTTAGGGTTAGGGGAGAAAGCACTCCATAGCAGGTATGCTGTGGACTTTTCCCAATGGATGTTCTTAGGACAGTGGAGGACTCAGGGTACCAGTGTTCTGATGAGCACTGGTGTAGGGGAGAGTGAAGGTTATGGTGGGATCATTCTGTGCAGGATGAGAAAACACATAGCTGAGTGATAAGCAGGTGCCAACCAATGCATTTTATATGGAGCATAGGAAAGATCAGCTCAGGACTGGTTGATTAAGGCAATGTGTAGATCTAGTGGTTCTAGCTGCAGAGCACAGACCCACCTCAGCAGCAGCCTGGCCACCTTCATCATGGATGCTTTACAGTAGAGGCTTCCTCTACAGAAGACATGGGATAAAGCCAGGAGCTTGTGCTTGTCTCAGTGGTCAGTCAGAAGAGCCAGGCTGTAAACAATGGTGTGCTGCTCTAAGACTGGCAGAAGCATCCAGTGTTCTTTTCCATCAACATAAACCTCTGCATTGTGAGCTACAGCATTTTTGCTTGCCTCTGGAAGCAGGAGTCATATTCCAAATACACAGCAACCAGCATTTCATGGTATGTGCCCAATTTGGCCACAAACTAGTTGAAAGTGTACTTGTTCCTGCTTAGCCTTCAGCACAAAAGCAAAAGTTAAACTTTTCATCTTATTACCATTTTTATCAGCACTGAAAAAGATGTTTAAAACAGTCCCACTAATGATGAACTGGCTAGTCTGCACTCAGATGCCTTGTGTTTCCATTAGGATTTTTGGTGCAGGGTTTAAGTTGGCTGCCCATGTTGTCATCTTGTATAAGGGTTGTGGAGATCACTGCCTCTGTAGCATGCAGATCTGTCTTCCTTTCTGACAGAGCTGGATAGCAGCTGTCCCTGTCATGTCAGTGGTGCAATAATCCTGACTGTGATGTGGGCTAGTGCCTTTTCTTCATTAATTATATATTTATGAAGAAAACGTAAACGTTTCTTCTGAAGAGATCTGAGGGGCTTGAGTTGTCTGGTTTTGGATCAAATTTGGGCCTTGCTCAGAAGGAAATACTGTGCAGACGATTTGTGGAATTCTGTCAATATAGATCTTTTGACAAAATCTAATGGAGTTTTACTGAGATTTCAGAGCACCTTGAACTTCTTCTCACTAGGAAAAAAAAGGTATTTCTATCATGCACGAGGAGCAACATTTTAGGATATACTTTGTGCTAGTTGCAGTGTAATCATGAAACAACCCAACTTTTTGCAAAGTTTAAACTCTCACAGTTTTTGGTTGTTTAAATGCTTATTTCATTTGGAACTGGAGGTTGAAGCTAATTCTTAAAGTCACAGAAACAACAGCATTTGAATCCTTTAGGCAGAGGAAAAACAGCAGAAAAGATTCAAATGCTAAACCCCAAAACTCTTTCATGTTATCATCATATAAGTATGCAGGAGAGGTTCATCCCAATGTATTCAACTGCAACTTTTGATTCTGTCACTGGTGATAATTTTACCAATATCTGTGCCTAGCCTCACAGTTTCTGGTATCTGAAAGGGCTGTGGAACAGCCTCCATTCAGTATGGGACTGATACAGAAACCCTTATTTCTGAGTAAGACTCTGACAAGCCCTGCACTCTGAGTAGCACGTATGAATGCAGATCAGGTCTCTATTTCTTGCACTGATATGGAAAGTCCAGTGTATCCTTGCCAGTCTGAATCGGTAGTATTGCATGTGGAATTGCCACAAGGAGTTAGTAATGAATGGCTCTACCTAGTTCAGTGTTGAAGGAATAAGGGAAACACAGCTCTGCAACAGAGCATGCAGATTTCTGAACTGCACTCTTAGAGGTAGTGGCAGAATGGAACAGAAGGAATTCCTCCTTGAACTTTTTCTCCAGTGCTGTTTCTGATTTTGAAGCAGAAAGGGAGTTTAAATACAGCCAGCTCCTATTTTCTATGGGTGTGAACTGTCATGGAAGACATGGCTTGTTATCTTTCTTACATTCCAGGCAGAATCCAGAGATTTCTGTGAAGCTGGTGTTATGGACTCTGGGCAGCACAGGCTGAGTTGACTTTACCAGTTCCAGATAGTCTTTCGCTATTTGACTAAGACAAGCGCTGGTGTCCTCAAGCAGCTTTTGCATATTTTCCATGTGCTTCTTCCAAGGATTAAGCTTTTCCTTTTCCATTTCATCCACAGCATTGTGATGCTTTTTCTCCAGTCATCCAAAATCTTTTTCATGCATTAAAAATAGTGCCTGTTCATCACAAAAAGTGCTACTTTTTCCTAGGCCACTTTTGGGTGTCAGCAAAGACACTGGCATAATCTTTTTGTGCAAATGTCTTGGATTTTCTAACACAAGATTCCAACTGCTGAGACACGCTTCAAGGTCACTGTCATCCAAAGAAATGAGTTTTTTTCTGACATTGGTCAGACGTTGGTGTGGCTGGGTTATCTTCATCTGTCTGGTGAAGACAACTCACAGAACAGAGTGCTTCCCTCTGCTAGCTTTTGTTTTCCTTCCTCCCTGTGTGTCTCCCCTACTTTATTTATTAACACTACCTTTGATTTCAAGCTCCCAAGGAGCACTGCTGTAGGTAGAACAGGTGTGAAAGGGCAGTCTACTGAAGGACTCATAGCAGGGTATAGAAAGTGTCTTCCCAGTTATCTTCCTGTTCTCCAGTCCCTTCCCTGAGTTTTTGGAGTTTGCAGAGACACTATGTGATCATCACATAACCACATCACTGAGAATGTCCCATTTATTTGCAGACTTGCTGTTAGAGAGGGGTTCTCACCTTGAGGTCCTCTGGCTATTTTGTCCCTGCTGAGCAATGCAAGCCCTCCCACACTGCACGCAGCCACAGCCAAGTGAGGCTGAGGAGGTTGCTGGTCCATCTCTTCAGTAATTCTGGCTCTGCTGATAAGCGTGCTTGCTGAGACAGGTACTGTGAAGGCACTGCTCTGTCCTGTCCAGAAAGGCTTCTGTAAAAGGAACCCATAAAGGTTATATTGAGTGGTGGGTGGCGGGGGCCCAGATTGTAAAGGTAAGAGCCTCCAAGTTGCTCCCAGAACAAGTAACAGGCCCAGTGGAGGCAGCATCACAGACTGTTCATACCAGACTGGAATCTTCAGTTAGATGGGAGGGTAACATCCTGTTCCAAGAAGGAGGAAGTATTTCTCTTTCTTGGGGGCAAGCTGCTGTGAAGTCTGAAATCTTTCCTGTAGTACATAGGACCTTCAGCCACACCTAAGGCTTTGAACCTGTGGG
Organism: Hypocryptadius cinnamomeus; assembly: GCA_013400635.1. Lineage (NCBI taxonomy): Eukaryota > Metazoa > Chordata > Aves > Passeriformes > Zosteropidae > Hypocryptadius > Hypocryptadius cinnamomeus. The sequence continues at coordinate 43,662 of VYZP01054919.1, forward strand.
GTTTCTGCACTCCTTCCAGATAGATGCTGGTGGCTTTTGTGTCACTTGCCAAAGGCCTTTCTTCAGGCAGATCACCTCTTTGGTCTTGTGCAATCATTGTCTGCTGTTCTATTGCTCTCTAAAGACTCAACTGTATTTTTCCTCTTTTTTCACATTTTAAAATGTTACCTTTTTTAAATTATTCATATGATCTGGCGCATGTTAAATATTGCAGTGTACCAACTGTTTACTAAATAATCCTTTTTCATGCTTATTTTGTTTTTAAAAAGGAGAGTATTTTCTGTATCCCACTCTAGCATGCACCTATAACGATCCCTGTTTTTATTGTGTATGGGAGTAGGTTGTCCAATGAATGTGCCCTCAGCACTGTGGCCTATGTACTGCTTTGGAAAGGCAAATAACATAAGATTGTTGGAAAACACTTGTCCACTGATGCTTTATTCAGATGTATAGAGAGGTTCAGGAAGGAAGAGTATTTTTGCATTGAATTTTCAGCTGACTTAGCAATAAAGATTTTTACTTTCATCTAACAGCTTATTCTGATTCTGTTACTGTGCTGGAAAAAAATCTCTGCAATATCCCAGTCAAAGGTAGCTGTGTCTAGCAGCAGCTGTGCTGCAGGTTATTCACTGAGCTCTAAGTGCTACTTCACTCATCAGCCTTCCATACAAAAACTTCTTTCAGAACACTGTGAGGGTAGAATTAGGCTTACCAATTATTAAGGCAGCTTTCTGTTTCCTGCTAGAGGAATGCTGCCCTGTGAACTTGGTCTCGATAGCACTGTACTGCTCTAGAAGTAGCTGCATCAAGAGGAGATACAGAAATGTTAAAAGAAACGGGACAACAATGAACTGTCCACGTAAATCCCTGTGCTGAGACATGTGATGTTAAAAGGCAGAAAAAAAAAAAACAAAACCCCCCCCCAAAAAAAAAAAAAAAAAAAAAAAAACAAAAAAAAAAAAAAAAAAACCCCAAAGCATGTAGTGTGTTCCTACTTGGCATCTGTTTTACTTTAGTGTCTGTAGTTCTAACAGTGTTCCATGGTTTTGGTAATTGTGAGGATTTAGTCACTGGTGCCAGTGAAAGAAGAGCTATGTCCAAGGCAAAGCATGTTTCTGGTATGTGTATTTTTTTTTAATATGGACAGAACTCATCTGTGAGACTGTGGTGGTTCCATCCTCATATGAACAATGCACACAATGGACACTGCTCTGAAGTGGCATTTCATTTTGAGACATGAGTTGGTGATTCTAGTGCTACTTTTCCCAGTTAAATT